>QLOK01041888.1:0-24193 GCA_003313805.1 Tricholoma flavovirens
TGAAGGTTTCCCCATTGGAGACTCATAATCAATATGATGTATTAACAGTGGAGGAAACCAATGAATTGCATCCCTGCCCAACCAATTCTATGCTAGTAACCTATTACACCCTCAATTTCATTTCTAAACTATGTAACTGAACCAAGAGTAAAGGCAAAGCGCATCATCAATCCAAAAATAGCCACTTTTGGAAAACTCCAAAAACCTTTATCTGCTCAGCACACATTGAACACGAAGTAACATTGACAGTGGGGCTGAAGACAGTTGACACACATGCAATGGTAGATGTTGAGGCACTATTAGACAGTGGTGCTACTGGTTTATTTATAAATAATGCATTGATTCAGAACAATGGAATTTGCACGCATAAACTCAAGCATCCTGTAATTGTGTATAACATCAATGGAACAGTAAACAAGGGAAGAAGTATTACTGAAGAGGTAACATTGATTATGTCCTACCAAGGTCACAAAGAGAGAGCCGTATTTGAGGTGTGCAACCTTGGAAAGACTAATCTAATAATAGGGTACAATTGGTTACATAAACATAACCCTAGTGTTGATTGGAAAACTGGGGAAGTAAAAATGAACTGTTGCCCTAGGGAGTGTAATGTGTTTGGTAGAAAGTTGAAGAAGGAAAAGAAGGTGAGAAGAGAGAAGAGTAGCACAGGGAAGTATTCAGTCACGGTAGAGGAGGTTCCTAATGAAGAAATGCCAAATGGGGAGAAACCAATCATGATTGAGAAAAATGATCCCACTGATCTACATTTTGGTTTATTCATGGAGGGCAATCATGGAATCCAAATCCTCTGAAGATTGATAAAACTGTGGAAGAGTTGGTACCTGAGAAGTATCATAATTACTTACATGTATCAGTGTTCCAAAAGAAAGAATCAGAAAGAATGCCAAAAAGGAAACCATGGGATCATGGAATTGAGATGAAGCCTGGATTTGTGCTGAAGAAATCAAAAGTCTATCCCTTATCTCTGCAGGAGCAAAAAGAGGTTGATGATTTCATTAATGAGCAATTGAGGAAAGGCTATATGTATACGTCCATCAAAATCCCCACAAACTTCACCCATATTCTTTATTCCAAAAAAAGATTTGAAAAAGCGCATGTGTACCGACTACCACTATCTAAATGAGTGGACAGTCAAAAATTTGTATCCCTTACCATTGATCTCAGAGATTATTGACAAGGTTGGAAAGGCAAAGAGATTTATGGAATTGGATTTACAATGGGGTTACAATAATGTGCACATCAAAGAAGGAGATGAATGGAAAGCTGCTTTTGCTACACATCGAGGATCATTTGAGCCATTAGTCATGCTTTTCAGAATGACTAATAGTCCACCCACTTTTCAGAATATGATGAACAATATTCTAAAAGAGGAAATTGATCAATGTGTTGTCATTGTATTTATTGATGACATTCTAATATTTATGGAAAGCGAGGAAGGGCATGAGGAAATTGTAAAAGAAGTGTTGAGGAAGCTACAGGAGAGTGATCTATTTTTGAAAGCCGAGAAGTGTAATTTTGATGCAGCAGAGATCGAGTTCCTGGAATTGATCATTGGTCCTGATGGAATCAAAATGGATCCAATCAAGGTAGAAGCCATTACATCATGGCCTGTTCCTGAATGGGTCAAGGATGTACAAGCATTCCTAGGTCTCACAAACTTCTATCAATGCTTTGTACATAATTTCTCCAAAGTCGCTGTTCCATTACACAATCTTACCAGAAAAGGAGTAGTCTGGAAATGGGGAGAGCTTCAGCAGAGAACATTCGAGGAATTGAAAAGAAAATTTGTGGAAGGTCCCATATTAGTACCAGTAGATTTTACCTGACCACTAAGGGTAGAATCTGATGCATCCGATTATGCTACTGGCACAGTATTATCTATGTTATGTGAAGATGAGAAATGGCATCCATGCGCATTTCTATCTAAGGGGTTGAATGATGTAGAAAGAAATTATGATGTCCATGATAAAGAGATGTTGGGAATAATCCAAGCATTGGAGGCATGGAGACATTATTTGGAAGGGGCAAAACATGAATCAGAAATTTGGACAGATCACTCAAATCTCCAATACTTCATGTCCACCAAAAAATTAAATCACCAACAAGTGTGTTGGGCACTATTTTTATCACACTTCAATTTCCACTTAATTCACAAACTGGGAAGCTTGATGAAAAAAGCCAACACATTATCACAGAGACCTAATCATAAGAAGGGGGTGGAAAATGATAACAAGGATATTACCTTGTTGAAGCCTGAATATTTCCATATATGCATGATGCACCAAGGTCATCTATTAATAGATGGTTCCAAAAAAGAAATGCTAATTAAAATTCGGAACTGTACTGATATGGATGAGGAAGTAATAAAGGCTGTAAAAGAGATGCAAGGGGAGAAGAAGAAGACTATCAAAGGAGAAGAGTGGTGTGAAGAACAAGGGTCAATATTGTTCAGAGGAAAGGTGTATGTGCCAAAGAACATTGAGTTGCAAAAGGAAATTGTCTGATTACATCATAATACTTCCATATTCGGACACCCAGGCAGATGGAAAACCCTGGAGTTAGTGATGAGGAATTATTGGTGGCCAGGAATTTCTAAACTTGTACAGAGTTATGTGGAGGGTTGTGATACTTGTCAATGCAGCAAATCCTATCTGGAAATGCCAGCTGGGAAATTAATGCCAAATCTGATCAGAACAGGACCCTGGATCAATATCTCGGTAGATTTCATTACTGGACTTCCTGAAGCACAAGGCTACAACTCTATTTTAGTCATATGTGATTGCTTCACCAAACAAGTCCATATTATTCCTACAACCCAGGAAATGAGTTCCTTAGGTTTGGCATGCCTATATCGTGATCACATGTGGAAATTACATGGATTACCAAATACAGTTATTTCCAATCGTGGACCCCAATTTGCAGCCGCATTCATAAAAGAATTAAATAAAACCTTGGGTATTCAAACCAAATTATCTATGGCATATCATCCCCAAACCGATGGGCAGACAGAGTGAATGAACCAGGAGTTAGAGCAATATTTGAGGTTGTTCATCAATAATCGCCAAACTGATTGGCCAGAGTGGCTGGCAATCGCCGAGTTCTCATACAATAATAAATTCCAGTCGTCCACTCAGGTATCACCCTTTTATGCTAATTATGGGTATAACCCTCATACAGGATTTGAACCAAGAAGGAATGTGAAGGTACAAGCAGTGGAAGATTTTGTACAGCGGATGAAAAATGTACAAATTGAGACAGAAGCAGCATTATCTAAGGCATGCAATGATATGAAGTGCTATGCCAATCGCTCACACACAGATACTCCCAAGTACCAAATTGGAGATAAAGTGTGGCTTAGTACCAAGGATTTACATACAACACACCCATCTAGGAAATTAATGGAGAAACATATTGGTCCCTATCCTATTTCTAAAATTATCTCGCCTAATGCGGTAGAGCTAAAATTGCCATGCACCAATTAATGTCTCTCATGTATGACCCTACAAACCACCTATTATACTGGGACAACAAATTACTCCACAACCACCTATTGAAGTCAAAGATGAACCTGAATTTATAGTCAAAGAAATTTTCAATTCATGGCTGTGTCATAACAAACTGGAATTCTTGGTAAAATGGGAAGGCTATACAGATGAGAATAACTCCTGGGAACCTGAGGATAATCATTGAAATGCATGAGATGCTATACGTGATTTTTACAATAAATATCCTAATGCACCACAAAGAATAGCACGAGTGGAGTACAAAAATTTGAAGTTCCAACCATATCACAATTTCACAGCACCCGATTATCACACAATCTCTTGCCTGGAAGTCGAAGAAAAAAAAGGGGGTAATGTTAGGAAACATGCACAGTTACCTATCATATTTTTTCTTATTTTTTCGCAATAGTATTACACCAAAAAACATTAAAATTATCAATGAACGCAACCATGAGACGGATAATTCTCACGTGTCCTATATTTAGAATATGTATGCAACTGTATGCTCATGTCGTAAAACAGTATTCAAATATTGTACAACAGTTGTAACTTAGTATATAAACCAATAAATACTAAGAGACACATCAGTTGTATTCTCTTAGGATTCCCACCATCACCTTGTGTGTGGAAATGCCTTCGTCAACCAACCATTCTATAAATATCACATCACATCAAACTTTGATCCCCCATTCTATATTCATCATGTCTTCTTGTAGAGCCCGCACAAAGATCCTAGTGTGGATTTGGTGTTGCCCTGACACTTTCCCCATAAGTCAATATGTGTTAATTCACTGGGTTCTGTATTCCTGATTGATAATTTTGCGAACAGTTCAATGTGTTGCTTTGCTTCAGTGCATGCAACACAATTGGGTTTAGGTGAATCTTCATCCACAATAAATCCATCAACCATTTTTTGGTTAAGTAATTTTTGAAGCCTGGTATATCCAACATGTCCAAAACATCAATGCCATACTTCCCATGTAGGCAAGGTCCCAACAAATGTTTGATGAGATTGGATTTTATTGCATCTTGTAGGAGGTTGAATAACAATCTTCATGCAATATAGATGATTGCATATTTTTGTTCCTTGCACTACCAGTGTTCTGTCTTTTGTGATGAGTGTAAGTTCACCATTTCCACCATTGTAACGTCCACCAGCCACATCCCATCACTCCAACAAAATTAAATTATTTTGCGTTCCAGGCACATGAAGAACATTTTCTGAATGGAGATTATAATCAGTACCATAGCATGTTGATTTTAATTCAACAGTTCCATGGCCTGAAATTACTGCTTCTTTCCCACCTACACCTGTTATGGAAGTATTTCCCATAGGTGTGTAATCAATGAATGCTTCTCTTTGATGTGTAATGTGAGATGTGGTTGCAGAATCGGCTAACCAATCATAATAGATCAATCGCTCATCATTGCCATCAGCATTACAAGCATCAAAAGTATCAAAGTTGTACTGCTCTTTGTTTGCAAGGAATGTAATATGTTCCTCTACTACACTTGCTTGCTCTCTACCCATCTTTTTCTCCTTTGCTTTGTCCTTTGCCTTCTTCTTACTCCAGCAATTCTTTGCTTGATGTCCAATCTTCCCACAGTTGTTACATTTGTTGCCATCAAATTTACAACATTTGCTTGACCAGTGTCTGGCATGTTTACAATGATCACAATAAGGCCACAAAGAGGATTTCCGATCAGTGATGTGATCTTCCAGGGATTTACTAGCACTGTTAGCATTCTGGGTTTTCACCAGATTCATGCTTTGCATAATACTGTTTTTAGTAGTCCCATTATTAGATCTCATCAACAGTATTCTATATACCTCTCATAATAGCCCAATAAATGTGTCAGAAGATAAGTGCTGTTTAGGATCTGGATCATTCAGATCATTGGTGTTCCCATTATAAGGTTTGACATAGGTAAGCCACAATGAAGGTAAGGATGCTGATATGATCACTTTAAACCGTGTGTCAGAGACATGAAATTCCTTGTTATGAAATCTATTGATGTGATTGCAATATGATTTGAGAATATCTAGATGTTTTGGCATCTAGTAATTTGGTCTCATATAATAGGCATTGAATATGATTGACAGTTTGATGTGCTTTATTCTCATGAGTTACCAAAAGTGCAGAGTACATATCTTTTGCAGATGTTTTCGACCTGACATGGTTCACTTGTGAGGTGATGTTATGCATAATAATTTGTTGCGCCAAAGAGTCGTTTTTGTACCAGTTGTGTGTGCCTTTGGGATGGATACTCTCGTTAGGGTATTCAATGTCTCCTTTAATATACCCAGTTATGTCACAATTGAAAAATACCCTTTTCATTCTCTCTTTCCATTCATGCCAGTTCTTGTCCATCAAGTCATCACAATCAGTGATTTTGTTTACATTCAAATATTCTTTGGTACAAATTAATTTGATAGATGGTAAATCTTCATCTCCAAAGAGTTCTTCAGCAACCATATTGGCATTGGAGTGGTAGACCCTTTTTGCACATTTAGGGGGCATATCATATTCTTCATCTTGTAGTTCTCTGTGGTCCTTGACATCAGGAGCATTTGTCATAGTAGTGATTGTTGCCTAGAAAAATCCACCAGGGCCCATAACCTATTGGACATTAGGTAGGGAGAATGGACAAAGATAAGATGATTTTCTTAGAGACAAGTAAGGGAAATGAGACAAGGAATGAATTAATATTTCTCCTATACTATGGTTGTATGTATCTGGACTATAAACCAAATATTATACAAACAACCATTCTATTTATAATACACGGCATCCAGCCTCAGACCATGGGCTTGGATTGCCTATCCCAACAAATGTTGTTGAACTTTATAGACATGAAAGCAAGCCATAGGCTAGCAGAGTAATTTCCAGTATGCAGCAGCCTGAGAGTCCAAGTCAATCAGAAGTCCCCTTGCTCAACCCCACCCCAGACATCACATGACCTCAGAAACTTCCATGACTGGACACCATCCAGATGCAAAGTCAGCAATAAGTATATCAAATTAAAAAGTATACTAAAGCTCTGCATGAGATGTTTATAGTAATTCTTATCCCAAGAATGATATCAAGCAGAGTGAAACCCCAGTGTATGTTTGAAGATCATGCATCAAAGGCAGCATGCTAATAATAGCATATACTGCATGCACAACTAAATGCATATCAGGCGTGTTTTGCTATCTGCAGTGCAGATTCAATGGACTTAACAAGCATGATATAGTATGTAATTCAGACTGCACTGCGTTACAGTGGACACTGTTTATCACATAGGTCACGTGACATGTCTGGGTTGTGCTCCCAACAATAGCCTGGGATCCGACGTGGGGGGGCTTTGAGCTACCCTCCATTTGATGGATATTTCAAACTCCACACTCAAGCTGATGCATGCTGATCTTTATGTTACCACATGCCCACCACATTATGTATCTTCCTTGTCTGATAAGTACTGTAATTGCATTCAATTATGCCTGACAATGGTGAAGACATCCTTGATACTGAATCTGAACATCAAGATGCACTGGGAACTGATCTTTTGCCCACCATCAACCCATGAACACCTAGCCAAGTTCCTTACTATAATTCATTTCCCTATTTCGCGTTCACTCATGTCATTCCATTTGGGACATCTCTTGTCACCCCTCACAATGTGCCACAAAACATACCTGAGCACTTTCACACTCTGCCAAGGATGGCCAATTCCTCAATTGCTATCACCACCCCACAACAAGCCTGAACTACTGCAGCATATACAGATACTGTGCCCTCATGGGGAGAGAAGAAGCATGGAAACACTGGTCACAGCCATTTCCCATAAGAGTATGAGCTGCCACAAGTGTGTCTTCATTGATGGCCAGAGCTGAAATTCCAAGGTTCTTGAAGGTTTTCTCCTACCAGTGTCAATGAGAATATATGAACACAGATAAATATGCACCATCGAGCTCACCACCTCTTCCTCGAGACCCTTGGTTGGATAAACAATAATCATCACAGGATTTTCCAGAAACTTTCATTTGAGAAGAGGGCACGGAGACTCAAGTTCCTCCAATGCACATAAAAGTAGTACATATCCATAAAAGATTCCTGTTTTCCCACCTCCAGTCCATACAACTAGAAGTGCATGGATTCCATCCACAGCCTTGCAAAGGCCCTCAAGGACATAATCATGAAGATCATGTGGCAAATTGGGGCAAAGAAGCTGGCAATCTAGAACATGTCCATCAGAGTTGCTCAAGCCAGGTCCTGAGGGATCGGGCATGCAGGCGATGCGTAGCAAGTAATGAAGAAATTAAACTAAACAAAGGCGATGCATGGACGCGTTTGGTCACATGGTTCGGCAACCAACGTGGAGTTTGAATTTTACATCAAATGGAGGGTAGCCACATGCCCCCCCGCGTCGGGTACCAGGCTTTATATAAGTGAACGGCTGTCTTCACTCTACAAGACGGGCTTGCCAGGCTATCCCAACAATCCATCAAAGTCAGAACTATACGCGTTTTTGGGTCGCGACCACGTGACAATTGAACCAACACGTGATCACGTGAAACGCGGTGGCCTCGTTTTTAGCTGGGATCCTCTCGTTCCTAACCTCCACAGCCTTTCTCCACGTTGCAAACTCGGCGTTAGGCCAATTAGCAATGGCACAAGTATATTCGGCACACCCCTACGACAGAATGCCACAACCCCCTCCTGTCGGCCCATCTTCACGGCGTCACCCTTTCACAAACGCAGTCAACCACCTCCAAAACATGAATTTACAGGCAACCCCTCCTAAACCTCAAGAGAAGCAGAAACAGCCTGCTTCACCACCACTTCCTCGCCAGAATGCAAAGATAACACCTCCTTCACCACCCAAGATCATTTGTGACAAAAGTGGCAGGTATCAATTCAATCGTGTTGGCTTTTTGGGCGAGGTATACACATTTATATCGGAGTGTTATGTACATCTCATTATAACTGTAGGGAGGGTTTGCTCGTGTGTATGAGGTCAAGGATCCTCGCGGCGGACGTCTGGCTTGTAAAGTCGTCACCAAATCATCGCTCAAGACCAAAAAGGCAAAAACCAAAGTAAGATTTCGCTAGATCCCGCGGTTAATAGACCGCCACAATCTATTCCCCAGTTATACGCAGAAATTAAGATTCATCGTTTTCTCGAACATCCAAACATCGTGCGCTTCCAGGAATGTTTTGAAGACAACGAGAATGTGTACATGACACTCGAGCTTTGTGCTAGCGGGTCCCTCATGGACATGTTACGCCGACGCCGACGGTTCACTGAACCCGAAGCACGCTTCTTCATGGTGCAGCTGATCGGTGCCTGCCATTACATGCATACGCATCAGGTAATTCATCGGGATTTGAAGCTTGGAAATTTATTCCTGGACGGCAACATGAACATCAAGGTTGGTGACTTTGGGCTAGCGGCGCTGATCGAGAATCCTGGCGAGCGCAAGAAAACCATCTGTGGAACCCCAAACTATATTGCGCCAGAGGTGCTATTCGACACGGCGAATGGCCACAGCTTCGAAGTAGACACTTGGTCGATCGGGGTTATTCTGTATACCCTTGTCGTCGGGCGGCCTCCGTTCCAGACAGCTGAAGTAAAAGCCATTTACAAGTAAGTAATTCGCCAGCCGTGAATAATTTTTGACTTATATTGCATTGCAGACGAATTCGGGACAACGATTATGGGTTCCCAGCAGAACGCACAGTGTCTTCCAACGCTCAACATCTCATCTCGCAAATTCTGACCCCGGACCCGCAGTCCCGGCCAACATTGCATGAGGTCGTCAACCACCCATTCTTCACGCATGGGCCCGTTCCGCCATACATCCCAACCTCGGCACACGACACGCCGCCCGACTTCCGACACATCTCACGGTCGACATCATTAAGTAACCTCAAGCGGCTGCGGCGTCAGTCGCTGCTTGATGAAGACCAAGTAACCTCTATTGCAGTTACCAAGGTGGCTGACGATGTTAGCGTCGCTGCTGCTGTCGGGCTCGCTAAGATGATGACGTCGAGCATCGCACAGCAGGAGAAAGAGTTCCAGAAGGCCGTACAACCGGGCTCGCCCATTAGCGCGTTGTTGAGCTCAGCCAGGCAGCCGTTGTTGATGGGGCCGAACGGTAACGCTAATGGACCAAGGGACAGTCCGCTTTTGCGGAAGTTGCAGGCGGTGAAAGACTCGCCGCTGGGAAGGAGACCTGTGATAAATGGAATTATGGAGGATCCAGTCGATGAGGAGGCGAGGATGAGGACGAAGGAGCTAGAGGCCCAGAAAGCGCGGATTGTGGCTCAGATGGCTCCTGTTCGGGAGGAGGATGAGGAGTCCGAGAAGGAGTTGGAAGTGGACAGAGTTCATGTCAAGGCAAAGGCCGTCGACAGGGAGAACGTTCCCCCACCTGTTCTTGCTACGAATGCCGCCAGGGTTAGAGAACGAGAACGAGAACGAGAACGAGAAAAAGGAAAAGAAAGGGAAATCCGCATCGTAGGGAAGGAACGGGAACATGCTGCTGCTCTAGGTAGATGATCTTTCGTTGTGCTCGTTTCTGCTCCTTTTTCTGACCGTCCTCCATCCGTTCCAGTAACTTCATCGACCACATCTCTCTCACCACCACCACTGCCGCCATCAGTGGCGCAGATGAGGCTTGGCGGGTTTGATGCCGCGGCTCACGTGCTCACTGTTGCTTTCGACGCAAAGCTGGCGGGGAAGTTGTTCCGTGACCCACGCGAAGATGCTCATCTGCCACTGCCTGATGAGAAGGTGTTCATTGTCTCTTGGGTTGATTACTGCAATAAGTATGGGATGGGGTATGCCCTGACTGATGGAAGTGTGGGTGTGCACTTCAACGATAGCACCAGTCTTGTGTTGAGTCCTGATAAGCAGTATATCTCGTCTTCTTCCTTCCTTCGATGGTGATATAGCTAATTCCGGATTCTAGACACTTTGACTATATCACTGCGCGTCGGCAAGGGACTGTGTATGTCCGCAAATCGCACACGGTCGATACGTATCCGGAGGAGCTGAAGAGCAAGGTGTATCTGCTCAAGCATTTTGAACGGTACATCATGGACCGTTTGTATGGCGAGTACGAGTATACCTTCGAGGATGTTAGCCGAACGAAGGGTATGGAGTGGGTGCAGAAGTACCTGAGGATGAAGCATGTTATCGTGTTTAAGTTAAGTCACGATGTTTTACAGGTTCGTTGGCATCTTTTGTTGTGCTTTCACTACGGTCTGGCTGATCGAAAATTTGTTTTCTCATCAGTTCAATTTTTACGATCATTCAAAACTCATTCTTTCCTCGCACGGCCTAGCTGTTACCCACATTGACAAGAATTACAAGATGACGCGATGGACACTGAGCGAAGTCATGGCGATGTCGCTCAAGCCAGCGTCAGCACTCTTGGGCGTCGAGCCAGAACGGATCAAGTTTAACCAGAAGTTATACGATAAACTCAAATATTGCAAGGAGGTATTAGTTAGCATTCGGACAGCGAGTGCGGCGGGATTGCCGGTGCCAGAGGAGAATGACGCGACAGCGATGACAGGGGACTCCGGAATGGGGGTCGGCAAAAGAGCGTCAAAGGCACCGCTGCGGCAATGAAAAAGCGGCTGGGATGCGAGGGAGTTGGGATGGCGATTTGTTAACCACGTTAGGTTGTTGCTTCGCCTTGCCACTTTCCCGATTTGTGTGCTGCTGAATTGTTCTTGTCAAAGCATACATGTATACCCTACAGTACAACAACCATGACATTTTATTATTATTTCAAGGTCGCTTATCATTATCGCGCCAAGTAGCCAGCTTTTATTCCACGTTGTATGTATGGCCTGGGATCGAGGAATTTAAAACGTGGTGTGCGTGTACCCTGTATTCTGTCCCCACTGCAGCGTGCGATTTCACGGGATGGTAGGACTAATTCTCGCAGAGGATATACGTTGTTGGCCTCAGACATGATTTGGTTGAGGGATTTTGTCACGGTGAGTCCAAAGAGAGATAGAGACAGAGTGTTTGATTCCATAATGAAAGCCCAGGTCAGACATGGACGCGCCTCTTTGGATAGCAGCTCCCCCTCCCCTGACAAATCATGTGACTTACTTCAGCTATAACAAGAAAAAGTACAACTACCTTGTTTAAATTTACTATAGTTATCACACTAACCCATGAGGGGCATGTCCAAACTAATAAAAAAATTAGCCATTCCCGTGTCATGAGGGAGGGGCCGTGAACCTAATTAAATAAAAATACTAATACCCCTCGTTCCCGTCCTCGCCTCGTCATCCAGCACCCTCGATCTACCTTATGAGCAAGGTTCGTAGTGGTGGTGGTGGGGCCTCCTCCTCGGCTTCAGGTCATTTAGATCAGAAAACCCCTGAAAAGAACACGTTAGTAATCAAAAACAAGAGAGAAAAACCTACCCCCCACCCGCAGTGGTGGGTGTGCCCTGTCCTCCTCGTGGCTCCCTGCTGGCCCTTCCCCTGCCGCCCCTCGTTTGCCGTTGCATGGCGTTCGCGTCCCCGCGTCCGTGGGCCTTAGGGATGTGGTGTGGGGGTGGTCGTGTCCCTCGTTTCATCGTCGCCGATAGCACCCGCAATCCCCCATGCGAGGTGGGAGCGGGTGCTGGCCCCGTTGTTCCCGTGTCCTCGTCCTTGTCATCGGCGCTCCTCGTCGTTGTCGTCCCCGCATCCCTGTTCCCTTTTCGTCGTGGTCTCTCATCCCCGGTCCTAGTCGTCCTGTCGTCGTCCCTTCCTCCTAGCCCCCTGGTTCATCATTGAGCACCCACGACCCTGCAAGCAGTGGCTCACAGGGCTGAGGTGCGGGTGGTGGGTCATCCGTTGTCGGGGCCCTGGTGCTTGTTTTTCGTTGTCGTAGGCTGGTTATCCGTTGTTGTGGTTGAGCATGAGGCCGTCATTGCAACAGGTGAATGAATGAAAACAGTAAGTTGGTTAAAGAAACAACATTAAACGTACCTAAGGTACAAACGACATCTGTCGTTTTCGGAGTGTGTTGAAGAAAATGTTCTGTTTGGTCAGGCATCGAAAGTCAGCATTTCCATTTTTGGGAGGTCACCTGACTTGTCAGGGGAGGGGTTGAGCTGGGAGAGCTTCAATATTTTACTGATCTATCTGATCAACGACATATCACGGTTTAAGGTTGTCGAACCACCGTATCAGTGTTTCCTTCCATTTCCACTTCTAGCTTCACCTAGAGACATTGGTATAGCGGTTATATATTTACGGCTGCTAGAAAAGCGACTTCGGGCTCAAGTTTCATTGGATTATAACGATCAAAGACTGAATCTCAAGGACTCGCAAAACTCAAGTCACTCATTAACAAAAGCCTATAAGGATCACAAGGTACGATCCGATGAGCACCTTCTCTACAGCGTCTAAAAGAATGTGAATGAAGGAACTCTGACATTGGATATACGTCGGATTTGACATGTCCGATTAGAAGCCTTGGTCAAAGGAGGGGATGGGGTAAAGCAAGTACTTTGTTGATATCCAAGTTTCCCCATTCATTCACGATTGTACAACTTATATCCTCGTGGTTAAAACTGTCCCTTCCCTTGGCCTTGTTGGTGGTGCGGCCTTGGCTCCACATCAGGACAATAAGGGTCACAAGGTCACGGAAGGTGCTGCCAAGAGCAACTTGAAGAAGATTGTATTTTCTTTTGTCTTATTTTCGATTTTCAAGTTTTGCATTTATGAGTCGGGGCGCTTCGGTGCTATGTTCCTTTGGTTCTTCCCAGCCGTATGGAATAAAAGCTCATGCCCCCAGTGGAGGACGGGTAACCTGGGAATGTGGGCAGCCCATACATGAATCCAGAGCTTGCAAGAAGCAGATAACGGTTGGCGCCAGACAAACAACCTTGCCTCAAGTCGACAGATTCGAACAAGAGACGAGGAGACCTGCCCCTAACTCCAAAGAGCCCTGTAGCAAGTCACGCGTCGGTCCCAATGTGGTATCTTTTCCCGTATTCATATCCACGCCCCCTCATCGTTTTTGACATATTTTGCTGCCCATGGACGTATCTAACGCTCACTGTTTCCAGCTGGTATGAAATCTGCTGTAGTACAGGGCAAGACTGCGTCCTTGGGTCAAGAGTGTACGTGCAAGACAGAGTGTACGATAAATGCCGTCGGTTTCCAATACGAACGCTCATTTGATCGGACAATGACGGAAATGACTCGGACGATTCGAGTGCCGGTACCGTTTCTGCCGTTTAATCTCATCTACAAATTGTCTGACTATCATCGCGTTTAAGGCTATATTAAAGTGGGAACACAAGGTCAACCCCGTCCTCCGCGGTGAGAAGAGATCCAGAAAAGGATTTCGTGCTGAATTATGGGTGAATCCCCATAATCCATGGTTGTAGCCAGCACGCACGTCTCTTGCGTTTTCGAAGATCCGATCCGACATGAAATAGTGTGGTAATTATCATTTTTTTGCAACAAACCTTGAGGCTTCCCCACAAACACGGCAAGATCAAGACATCTCATCTATTGTGCGGTATATGCAGCGCTTATGTAACAATGCATTATTGTTTCAAAGATTTTTAGACGGGTCCTTACGGGTTTCAATGGCAAGTTCAAAGTCAAGACCGAAGGCTGAAGCAGAAGAATCGCTTTGGCTAACGAAACTGAATCCGCTTTGGTGAGGCCATGCCTTCCTCCCTTCCTTGAATAGTGTAGAACTTTCTTCTGATCCCTATTTACAGGCGACGCCAACTAGTGCATGTGGTGTCACGGTGTCTTACCGTTCCTGCCCTCGAGGCATATGAGGGGCCATTATCTAGCGCTCTTCGTAATAACATCCGTGTTCCCCTATCTGTACATGTTGATTTAGCCGTTTTGATAGGCGTGGAATCAATGCAGCCGCATTGCAACGTCTTCAATAACAAATTTTGAACGTCTTGAATAGGTAGGTACACTACTAGTGTCCTCTAGCCTGAGCGCCCTCAATCTCGATTTATTTGTATTTGGTCGCGAACGCGGGAGCAGTGCGTTTGACAAACCAATAATGGCAATACACCAGGCTCCCAAAACCATTCGCTCGAACCGCTCGTATGGGACTTAATCCCACGGGCCACTAATCAGAACAAAAACAAAACTTCCCCCAAACTCGCGGTTGAGCGGCTGGCAAAAATCGAATTCGGTGAACTCGGTGATCTCGAATAAACCCTAGCATAGGTGCTAGGAAACTACCAGACTCCAAACCAGTCGCAGGGCGCGGTAAAAGAAATTTATTCCCACAATACTTTTTCCGAGGTTCAACCGAAACTTCAACACACTATTACCGCGCCCTATAGCGACTGGCACAACTTGTAATTATGTAATATTTACCCGCTTGTCAGACACTGTTTACTACTTCCTATCCTGGATCCTCTGACATCATTGCTATGTCTGGCCTAAAGTACACGGTTCCAACACTTTCAGAACTATGTTCTCATGTAGAAGAAAAGTTTGGTATCAGGCCATGTATCTTCCAAGCTCGTTCTGCATTAGCACAGCTAGAGCAAAAGGATTGTATTACTATCTCACCAACTGGATCAGGAAAGACTCTTACATTCTGGATACCACTTCTTTTCAACAAAGGTGGCATTACTGTGATTGTTACAGCACTCAATATACTTGGAGATAAGAATGTTGCAGAGCTTGTGAAGCTCAGCATCAGCACTGCAAATATTACAGGTGAGAGTGCTACAAATGAATTATTCGAGGTGATGGTCAACTCAAAGGAAAAACAAAAAATAGAAACTCATGACAATTGGACAGGAAATAGAAGCAGGTAAACATCAGGTCATTATTGTTAGCCCAGAGAAATTTTTGAAGGATGACTGCTTCCGCACACTCTGGAAGCCAAAGTGCTTTACTTCCAAGCTCTTCAACATTACCTTTGATGAAGGCCACTGCATCAGCCAATGGGGAGATGACTTTCGGCCAGAATATGGTCAGCTTGGACTTCTACATTGGCTGGTACCACCCCATGTTCCATTCCACGTTGTTTCTGCCACCATGCCCAACTTAGTTCTCAATGACGTAAAAGCAAAACTACAAATGCAGCCAGAAAGGACCACAACCATCCACTGCTCAAATGATAGGCCAAACATCTACTTCTTAGTAGAAGAAATGAAATATTCTGCGAGGAGTACACTTGACCTGGAACATATCCTGTACCTCAATGGGAAGACGTGACCACCAAAATTCATGGTATTCGTCAACAAGAGGAATGAAGCTCAGGAACTGACGGAGAATGAATGGAAAAATTTGCCGCCTGAGCTGCGAGAGAAGGTCATCTGGGTTCATTCTGGAATGAGCCCTGAATTTCGTGAAGATGCCATTAAGAAACTACAGAGTGGCAAGATATGGGGAATAATGTGTACCAATGCCACTGGAATGGTAAGTCATTCCCTGGTCAGATAAGGTCTAGATATCCTGGATATTGAGCTTGTGATACAGTGGCAATATGTACCATCTTTGTGTACGTTGATGCAACGGATGGGGCGAGGTGCATGTAAGACAGGTACAACAGCACTGGGAATTTACCTTGTTGAGTCAAAGTACTTTGATGGCCACAAGAGTAAGGTGACTGCAGGGAAATGGAAGTGGGGGAAAATGTCAGATGGGAGGAGAGGTGGGATGCTGAAAAAGGCAAAATCAAAGCGGTCTACAGTGAATGTTATTGAATCAGATACGAGTGATGGAGATAGATCCAATAGTGAGGAGGAAGACAACATGGGCCAACTGAATGCGATGGACTCGGAGCAACTTGAGTCACACAACAATCAAGCATCAACCTGCCAAGCGCCACCTCCTTCTACAGATTCCACCAGAGCTGTACTTGCTCCTTGAATCTCAGGAATGAGTGATGAAGAATACAAGTTTTCTGTCATGGACACATATATCAATGCGAGATCCTGCAACATCTGTCATCAGAAAGTATGTGATGAGTATTTTTGGAACAACAAAGGTATGAGACCTGCATTATCAATGGAATCAAGGCTCACCTGATGAATCTGATATGTACAGTACTCAAGGAATGCGAACACTGTTGTTCTTGTTGTACCACCCCGCCGTCATGCATGTGATGCTGTGACACCTGTCATCCGAACATAATCACCTTTCTATCTCCCTTGCACCAGCCAGTTATAAGAGCATGAAACAAACGGAAGTTCAAGCTTGACAACTATAAGATGGGCAGCCTTGACTTCAAACTCAAAGACAGGTTGAAGAAATGGCGCACTCAGCAGATGGAATGCAAATTTCCAGGCAATGATTTCTTTGGTCCACAGCTCTTGTTATCCGACGAAATCTTAAACTGAATTGTCCATCTTGCACACTATAGAAAACTTCTGGATGTTCAGGCACTCCACGAGCAAACAGATTGGCGCCATGCTGAAAAGTATGGCCCCATGATAATTGAGATGGTAAAGAGCTGTGCACCACTACCTCCACCACCTCCCCCGCTGTTACCTACTGCATCATCGTCATCTCTGCATTTGGCTCTTCAGGGCATCTCAAATTCTCATCTGCAGATCTCTCAACATACATCAAGCTTAGTGCCCAAGAAATCTCGACATTGCACAATGTGCGGGGCAGAAGGTCACATTGGTACGTGCTAGTAGAGCTAATATCATTAATCATGGACACTTACTTTCTTGTTTTAGCATCCAATAGGTTGTGCCCACAATGGAAATCAAAAACTATGCCTTCAACAGATGAAAATATCCCTCCCACAACATCTAACCAATTGCCTCTCTCTGCGGTTGCAGACGCACCTTCTATGCTTGGAAAATGTGCACACTGGTGTAGGGGTTGTGGTGCTGCTGGGAACATAGGTTCGCTTTTTTATCTCATCTGTTCTAGAACATCTTTAAAGTTAAATTATGGTCTCAGAATCTAGTAAACAGTGTCCGAATTGGAAGCCGAGGGATCAAAGAGGCAAGCACAACACAGGAGACGGTGATGAGCAAAATGGGACCAGTGAGCCTGTTCCTATGGCTGATGTCGTTTGAAATGTCAGTCATCCATTAAATCATCTGCTTCCACCTCCGGGATCTCATTGTCGTCGTTTACAGTCAATTTTTTCTTCTTTTGCATAGTATTCATTGCAGCTGCAATTTGATCTGGAATAACCATTTTTGCACGACGTCCTGCAGTGAAGCAGTGAGCCGAACTCTGTTCAATCTCTGTACAAAGCCTCTGTAATGTCTTTGTCATATCTGGGTGCTTATGCCGAATGGTACAATGTTCAAGGTGAAAGCCATTCTCGATGGTAACATGACAGTCATGGTAAAGTTCTATGAGTGGCAACTCTTGGATAATGTGTTCGATTGTTTGATTTGGCCCTGTTCCAGCAAAGATTACCTGTTGGGAGATTAGCAAGGGGTAGGAATTTGGTCTGCAATCACTTACCTTTGTGTACAGGTTGTTTCTCTCCACCAACCAATCAACTGCTCGAAATGCATGGGGCTTACCCGTCGGATTGCAAAGCCAATTCAGATGAATAATTTTTCTGTAAGTGTGCCATTATTACCAATGGTACTATCTGATGAAGGTCTTTTGATACTCACTGAAGGTTCTCAGAAAACACCTTCCGCATCTTCAATACAAACTGGAGCATCTGTGACCCATATTTGTGCTTCCCTGTCGCCTTAAACATATAAATCCATGGTATGAAAGTTGCCTCAACTCACCCAATATCTCCAGCATTCATGGCATGACTAAGTTTGATGTATAAAAGCTTGTCTCAGTTGCGTAGAACCTGGTTCTCAAATATTTTGTCTTATTCTTTTCCCACCTTGTCTCTTGCATCACTCAGGATCGGTGTTGTTGCAACATACTTCTCGACAATTGATTCTGACATTTCCATGATCAGCTCCCAGCTTGGTTTTGCCTTCATGAATGTCTGCAAGGATGTCCAGCTAGAGTTGTGAGCCTTTGTTTCTAGCCGCCAACAGTCCAGCATGGATGCCCATATATCGTGGTGAATCACATCATGCACTGGGCAAAACCCTGGCTTCATTCCAAATTTCCCTGTGTCATCAGGCCTGAGGATGCCAACGTGATGGTAAAGGCTGTTTTCATCGTGTCAGGAATCTAGTGGTTGTACCCATGTTCTCCACAAGGCATTTGTGCAGGCCATCTTGAAATGAAAAAGGCCAGGTAAGAACACCACATACTGGAAGTGTCGCTTTGGTGTTGCCTTGATTCGGTGTGAGTTCTGAACTGTGTCTAGCCGTTCCTTGGTCAAGAGGTCACTATGGACTAGTAGCACCCTTTTACTCATGTTGACATCACTCTCAGGATTGAAATTTTTGTCCTCTGGTTCACCTTCATTGAGCGACATGGGATTTGTGTTTTATGAATCGGAATTTTGTCAATAGGATCTGGCTGGCCAAGGTGGGGTGCAAGGAAACTGAAATACTCACTGCATTGGACCAGAATGTCTCAAATATGCCATGCGTAAGTTTTCAAAAGTGGACTCAGCTTTTCACCTGCTGCTTTTCAAGTGAAACCAAGTGAGTGTAATTCAGAAAGATCATCCATGTTGAGTTTTGGTGGTACTGATGAAGGTGAGGGATTATTAGGATCCTTCTCCCATAGTTCTTGAGAACATTGAAGTGCCTCTAGATTGTCTACACCAAACAATGGTATGGCAGTAGCAGAGGTGGCACTCACAAATGTTGATGGGCATTCAATGGTTGGCTCCATGGACTTGAAATTTATGTCAAAATTGTCATATGCGAACGATGTTTTCAGTGTTTGGACTGCAGCTTGTATTTTCCACCCTGCTTCTCGGGATAGTGATTTGATGGCATTGTGGATACTTGATAGGCTTATGGACAGACCTGCATGTGCAAGCATCTCAATAACTTTCTCTGGGACTGCGGTCGAGTGAAAAAAAATTCCAAGGACACTTTGAAGATAGTTGCATCACTCATTCATGCTCTGTGCAAAAATGCTGATGGAAACAACAGATTTCTAGACAGGCTAAGCAAGGGGGGACACAATCAAATGAACGACTGACAATCACGAGCAGTGCAGCATTCCATGAGGCAGCTCTGATGTGTCGCTTTTTGGCCTTTACTTCTGGCTTATCAGCATCTTCAATATTTTTGTTGTCTTCCATCATATCCATCTCATCATCGCCTCCAATTTCACCCAGATCTCCCTCCTTGACTGCAGCCAAACCTTCCATGATTTCAGCATCATTCAAGTCATGAACAATGGCATGCCGGCATGATGGATTTGCATCAAGCATGCTATACACAAGATCCCAGAGGTACAGAGCACTGTGTTTGATTTTTTGAGCTGCAATTTGCATAAATGATCCTTCGAGGTAATCCGACAATGTTTTTGACACATTGAAGTGAAGCCCATTGTCACTATCTGCAAGAGCAACAAGTTCTTGACAGAGCTTGCCTTTCACAGTTTCAAATGCCCATGAAAATATAGCACCAGTTTGACTATAAGCAAGAAGGTCAGAGCAGATGGTAGATGCCCAGAATAAGAGAGAATCTGATGGTAGCCGCTCAAACTCTCAAGAATGCTTTGGATTAGTGTTGGAATAGTAAATCCGTTTTGCTCCAGACTTGTGAAGACATTGTCCAACCGTTGTCCCAAGTCCATGGTAAGCTGCTGGTAATATTCATGGCCACATACATCGTGTATTCCTCATGTAAGGCACATTGCGAATGATTACTTGCATCTAGATAAGTAGGTAAAATATTACATAATTACAAGTTGTGCCAGTCGCTAGGGCATGGTAATAGTGTGTTGAAGTTTCAGTTGAATCTTGGAAAAAGTATTGTGGGAATAAATATCATTTACCGCACCCTGCGACTGGTTTGGAGTCTGGGAAACTACAAATAATCTCCTGACAATCAGAAATAAACAGCGAGAGATACTGCTGCATATGGTAATCAGTGTTTGTCATTGTGTCCACATCAACAATGCTCGCCAACATCATTGCACGCTCGTTGTCACAAGTGATGAGCACATCAATACCCTCCTACTTAACGTTCCCTTCATTCTTTTTACATACATAAACCTTATATGTATATATGACAATAATAACACTGCTATTTCTAACTAGTAGTAAGCCCAACAGTTCATTACCATGAAGAAGGGGGGTGGGGTTCTTTGACTCTTTGCACTTAGGTATATGGCTCCCTCTTGATCCCTCAATGGACATGATGATATTAATAGGTATGTAGACCATGGGGAATGCCTCTCCAGGTACAGGGTAGGTGATGGTGTACAGGAAGAGTGAAACTACAGGTGGGTATGGGAGAGCACACCTACTGAGCTTCTGAATGTCCATGGGACAAATGTGAGTATCTGTGTAGGTATTAGGAAAACACATGGAGTAGGGAGGAGTTGGGGCTTGATAATCTCTGGTTATGTGAGAAACTATAGGTAGGTGGGAAGCATACCTTCTGCTGAGCCAATGCATGGCAGTGGGCCAAAATCACACACCTTACAGTGTTTATTAGGAGCAGGGAATAGATAAAGGTAAGTAGTAGAGGTGATGGGCCTATGTATCATGATGAGTGAGAAGGTGGAGTTTGGTGCTCACCACCTCTGAGTCTTTGGTCTTCCATTGTGCAAATCTGTACCTGCACCTGGAGAAGCATCCCCCATGGTCTACATACCTATTAATATCATCATTTCCATTGGGGGATCAAGAGGGAGCCATATACCTAAGTGCAAAGACACCCCCCCTTCTTCATGGTCATGTGCAGTTGGGCTTACTACTAGCTAGAAATAGCAGTGTTATTATTGTCATATATACATGTAAGGTTTATGTATGTAAAAAGAATGAAGGGAACATGTTGAGATATGACTAGTGTGAGGGTGTGTAACACACAGAGTGTGAGTAGATATGTTATAAGTGGATAATTGATTCACACAGTGACAGAGCGTGAATATGGGCACACAGGAAAGATTATTAATTTTAGCTTCAACCTCCATTTATATTCTACTTATAATGTCTAACATTATGAGGTCTTCCACTTGCCAATGCACAGACCATTTCCTCAACACTCCCCCTCGAGTGGAGGATACACCGAGAGTGTCACAGTGGTGTTCGAAAGGTTGCCATGGTAACACTTTGGTGAGTATGTCAGTGGTCATTTCATCTGTGGGACAGTACTTGGTCTGAATAGTTTCAGTTTTGATTTGATCACAGATAAAATGATGCTTTATGTCGAAATGCTTGGTATGTTTGTGGTAGCGTGGATTTTTGGCTATCACTAATGAGCTTAAATTATCTCCATGTACCAAAGTCGGTTCCAGTTGGGTATATCCCAACTCTGAATACAGACTTCATAGCCATAATGCATCACACGCTGCATCTGACATACAAATGTACTCAGCTTCAGTTGATGATAAGGATACTGTATTTTGTTTCTTGGATCCCCAAGTGATCGCACCTCCAGCTTTAATAAAAGTATATCCAGATATTGAAGTACAATCATGATAATTAGCGAAGCTGGCATCAGAGTATCCATGAATATAATCATTGGGATCTTCAGTTTTGGAGTAAGTGATCCCATAATTTTTTGTCCCTTCAAGATATCGCATAATCCGCTTGGCAGTGTTCCAATGCGACAAAGTGGGATTTGCCATGAATGAGGCCAATCTATTCACGGTGTACGCTATATACACCTTTGTAGCAATGGCTGTGTACATCAAGGAGCCTACAAGTGATGCATAATTATTACTTCTATTTCCAGCCTCTGTTTCCCTGGGCTCAAGTATTAGGCTCAAGTCCATTGGGGTTTTGACAGGATTGATACCTTCCATCCCATATTTTTTAAGGATGGCATCTATGTAAGTTGATTGTTTGATGGTAATTGATTTGATCTCTCAATCTCAACTAATTTCAATGCCAACTATTTTGTTAGGTTCTCCGAGGTTGGATACCTCAAACATCTTGCTAATTTCACATTTGAGGTTCGTCATGGATTCCAGAGTGATTGTGAAGACTAATAAATCATCGACCCATACAGTTATTATCTGCATGCCATTCGGTCCCTTTCGAATATAGACACATGGATCGGAATATAAATTTCTGAATCCTCAACCAGTAAGTTTTTTATTAAGTTGGATATTCCACTCACATCCTGATTGCTTGAGTCCATAGAGTGTTTTGATCAATTCACATATGCTCATAGTGCCATCGGTGAATCCTTCTGGTTGCTGCATATAGATTTTCTCCTTTAGGATTCCATTAAGGTATGCGCCCTTAACATCCATGTGACTAATTTCCCAATCTTCGACAGTGGCTAATGCTAGAATTGCACATAGGGATTCCAAACATACGACTGGTGAGAACATGTCAACATAATCCATTCCTGGTATTTGGGAATAACCTTTAGCCACTAATCTGGCTTTATATTTTGTTGGTGTGCCTTCTTTATTATATTTCTTTAGGAATACCCATTTATTCTTTATGGGAATACGATCAGCTGGGGGATCAGTAAGTTTCCATGTTTGCCAATCCTTGAGTTGCTTTAACTCAATTTGGATAGCCTTTTCCCATTCTGGCCACTTGGACATATTATGTGCTTCTTTTAAAGACTGCAGGTCTTCTGATGCTAATTTAGCGTGGTCTATAACAGCGCTTACCAACTCATTAGGTGAGTAGACCCATGATTCCTCCTACAGGCTTTTATTGGCTAATGCCATCAATTCTGGAGATGGATCATATGCTAGAAGCGGATTGTCCAATAGTCGATAATCAACCTGCTTTCTAGGTCTTAAATTCCTCTCAATAGGAGGTGGGTTATCATCAGGATGTTTTCGTTTTAAATTATTATGGAGCCATCTGATTCAATTTGGTCTCCCATAGGCTCTTCTTCCTCCCCCTCAAATTGAATATCAGGAGGAGCGTTCATGAAATAATAATTTCACATGGTACCTATATGTTTGGTGCATGTGTTATAATATTTTATTGCACGCAGTCCTTCTAAAAATCCTATAAATAGCATTTTTTGTGATTTGGGATCAAATTTTGATCAGCAGCTCTCGTTTAGCACCCATACTGGGCAGCCGAACTCTTGTAGATGGGAGACATTAGGTTTTTGCCCCGTAAAACTTTCATCAGGGGTTTTTCCCTTGATGGCACATGTAAATGATTTATCTCATATGTACGTGGCATAATTAATGGCTTCATGCCATAAATTTTTAGGGACATCATGGGCAATTATCATTGCTCATGCTAGTTCAACAATTGTATGATTAAATCGTTCAGCCACACCATTTTGAGATGGTGAATAGGGTGCAGTAGTTTCAATTTTTATGCCTTTGTCAGCACACCAATTGATTGTAAATTTCTGATTTAGGAATTCTTTTCCTTGGTCAAACTGTACCTTTTTCAGTTTGAAATTGAATTGTTGCTCAATGTAGATTAGGTAATTTTGTAACCTTGTACAAGCCTCGTTTTTGGTTTTAATTTGTTCGCTTATAAGATGGCGGGAACTATCATCGACTAGGACAATGTTATACCATGCACCATTTAGCGCTTGGGTACTCCATGGACCCCATACATCGGTATGAGTTAACTCACCGGGTACTGTATTTCATGGCTCAGCATGATCTGGAAACAGTGTATGTGCCTGTTTCGCAGCTATACATGGCTCA
>QLOK01041889.1:2525-19227 GCA_003313805.1 Tricholoma flavovirens
CTCCAGGGCAAGCGACAGCGACAATGAGCACCTGGTGAATGACATGATGACTGTACCAGACACCTCCGCTATGAGCAACTGCTCGTAGGGAGGAAAGCTGGTGCAATGGGGAGGGTAAGGAAGCGAGGAACAGGACAACAATGACCAAAATGACAAGTACGAGGAGGAGAAGGGGGTGACGATGACCCAGCACCCGTCCCCCACCACTGAGAGCACCTGCTTGATGGGTGGATCAGGTGCTACTGGCCATGTCACCACCCTCTTTCTCCAATGACGAAGAGAGGAACCACGACAACAACCAGAAGCAAGAGGACGTCACGACAAAGAACACAGCAGATGACAGCCCAGAGGATGAGAAGGGGGTCGATGACAACAACAGCGCCCCCACCACTGCTGCGAGCAACTGCTCGCAGGGTGGATACGGGGTGCTGAGGGTCCCGACGACAAGAGGGATGATGAAGGGGATCTGAGGAGACAACGCGATGGGGGCCACCATGACGCGACGAGAGAGCTACCATGATGCAATGAGACAGGCAGGGGTTACCACAACGCGACACGATGGGGGGAGTCACCACGACAACAAGGAAGGGGGCCACTTACTGCGTGTGGCCATTTGCTTTTTCTTTTTCTTTTGTAGTTATTTTTGTCAGTACATAGTATGGAATAATATGTATTTACTCATGCTCACTCGCACTCACACTTAAAAGACTTAAATATCCCAATGATGGGTTGCCTGGGCCCATTTTGATGATAAATAATTTCACAAAGTCCTTTGAGGTGGAGTTTGAATGTGCTGAGTACTGCCGGAGGGAGGTAAAATGCATTTTATTGTCATTTTCAAGGTGTTTGCATTTCAGAGCATTCACGGTAGCCATTTTTCGCGTCATTTTTGACATCATTATTGTTTGTTTACTGCCAAATCGTTGAAAATGAGTTAAAAATGAGATTCAAAATGAGTCAAAAATGGCCCGAAAATGGCTTCCGTGAACAACCCTATTGTATACAGTTTGAGATGTAGTGACAATCAAGCAGAAAATTTGCGGAATCCAGGCCAGAATAGTGATTTTTTTTTTTTTTTCCCTAGTTTGATAAAATGTATCATCACTAAAATAAATTTTAGCTATGGAGAAAAAGGGAGCTTCATAATTCAAAATGCCTTGATACAGATGTTTCCTCAAAATCAGGAGTGGATAAAGAATTTGCAACCATTGTCATTTCAACTTTTTGTTGAGCATCTGCTAGTGCCACATGTAGCAACTGTACTGATCTCACAGGATCGAAACTTGGAATTGCAGGATGCATACAAGTTGATGTTGAGTAGTGGTGAATTTGGGCACTACAAGTTCCCTGTAGACGATGAAGATGATGAGCTTGACAGTATTATCCAAGTTATGGCCCAAGAAATAGAAAATCTTCCATAGGGTCTTGTTGTTCATAGCCTTCATTGTATCAATGCATTGCAGTGGTGTCAACTATTTTGTGGCAACACTGTTTCCATGTTATTTGGGCCTTCAGCCCTTGGGGCTTTCCCTGTATGCATGCTTATTATTTCTCAGGTAAGTGCTACAAGCTTCCACATGACCAGCGAACATATCAAAAAGCAATTGCAAAAACAGGATTATTTGTATTACAGAGGATAAGATCATTGCAAGGCAGCAAGATAAAATTACACAAGACATTATCATAAGTATAAAACCAGTAGACAATGCACCACAACAAATGATCAGTAAGTAACCAGTCCCAGATTATAGCAAAGCAGGATACAGTAAGGCGAAATTGGCAGGCATGATGAAAGCAGCACTTCAGATGGAGAGCGATCTGATTATATCAAGAATCTCAAAAACAAAAGCCAGATTTTGCAGGAGGTGTTTCAATTCATCACCAGTAGTGGAGGCTAATTCAGCTAGCCCTGGGAGAAGCGTGACGTGTGCTCAAAAGTCTGGTCATTGATGGATCAAAAACAACAGGGGACAGACAATGTCCCTCCATGGGCAGCTTTTTCCTATGAGGGTGCCATGGAATCGGATACATATGTATGTTATCCATGTAGAAAGTCTGAGACCAGTCCCATTTGTAGCATGAACGTCAATGAAAATCTCTGTACTTACCTTTAATGATATACCACATCTGAAACAGGCACTCTTTCCAAAGTCAAGGTTGCATCTGAATTGGATGAAGTCTAGGTCCAAGGCGTTTGCAATGCCTTGGGGACATCTTGTCAGGGTATGTTGGGTATTGGCTTGGTTGTCAGCGAGGCAGACAATGCATTGATTGGAGAGGGCATCCAAACTTCTTTTGAGATTTATGACGCAAGTTACGGCATCTGCCTCAGTAACTATGGTGGTCAGGATTGCTGAAATCTGACATACATATTTATCAGTGTATGATGTACTCCCCACCTGAACTCACTGCTGTTTTGAGTGTTGGAGTTTACCACATGCAGTACAGGGCATGATTGCTCCTGAATCCCAGCCCCCGATGCCACCCCTAGAACGTCATGTCAGTGATCGGCCTAAGCTCCACCTGGACTCACCATTGTTTTGAGTGTTGGAGTTTACCACATGTGGTACAGGGTGTGGTTGCTCCTGAATCCTGCATTGTGCACCATTTGGTTGGTTGCAGACTGCTTGCAGTGGGACTGCAGAAGGAGCACCTGATACCATTCCTAACCCTTGAAGACATCCAAATATATACCTCATGCAAAACACTCAACTGTACCTTGATTATGCATACTTGTCTCTATGTCCATGAAAAATAGGAATATTGACTTGGAGGGCACTTACCCAGTCGGCCTTGTTCTAATGTTTGGAAAGCTAGGGGCTGTGTGGCTCCTGCTGACCATCAGGCAAGGAAAACAAAGCAAGAAAAGAAAACTTGCCATTCCCAACAAAATTGAGGTTTATATTGATGTTCAACGGTGGGGCAGGGTCTGTAGAGCTGCAAAGTAGACCTGAGAGATCATTGAGGAGATCGGAGACATGGACGAGCTGGTTGACGACTTGCATGACCATCGAGGGTGCTATATACAGTGTTAGATTTTGTTTCCATAAATGAACATAATTGAAAATATACCTGAGCTGGGAGTGGACATTGCACACTTGTGCCTTTGTGAGGCCTTGTTTGAACCCATAGATTGTTGTGTGGTGGAAGGAGGATGGTGGTTCAAGGCAGAGGTGTCTTGGCTGACATGTGTGACCCTGGCTGAAAAACCACCTGATCAAGGAGGTGATGCAGGGGACTGGCCCTCTTTCAAGATTCCATTCTTAACAGTTGGGGGTGGTTCAGTGGAACAAAGAGTGGGGGTCAACACAGAGGGGTCCTGGCTGCCTTGTGCACCCCTACATGTGTTTATATGCGACTATAGAATAAACCCTTGAATTATCAGAATGCAGATCTTGAGTAAAAGGTTCTGACCTGAAGCCACCTCTCAATTCCTTGTCCACATTGCAGACAGGGATACAACCCAAGAACATGGCCACCATACTTGAGAGAACACACTTTCCCACGTTTTACGCATTTCTTTACACCTTCGATTTCAATGGTTTTAAAATCGCCGCTATGGGATGTGTGTATCGGGCATCTGGATTCATTTCAACATCAAATGTCAGTTTTAAAAAAATAAATAAAAAAATAAAAAAAAGCCTGGAGCTCACTTTTTCACACAATTTCAGTCGAGAGAGGGACAGATGCAACATGCGGACTGGCTTGATTGGCTAGACATGGATGGGGCCGTTCTTGATGCAGGCATGGCAAGAGTGGGAATGAAAGACAAAACAACAATTGATCGTACATTTAAATATATATATATATGCAGACCATCAATGACCTCATATATTGGAGATGTATTATTTATAGATGTGAAGGAGTACTCGAAAAATATTGGGGATTCCATCTTTGGTTCGTAAAACCCAATGTGAAAATGGTGAAATGGCATGGTCCAACGTGTACCCACTGCGAAGATCCTTTACCACTTTTTGCTGAAATGGAGGGTGTTCATTGATGAGCCACATCATCGGGATCAGAACGTCTGCATATTGGCAACCTGTCCATGGACCATCACCATAGTCATGTATGTATGTGACGTTCCCATTTTCATCAATGTAGGTGACCTGTGAACAACTGCATGAGCAGGACCAGACCTTCTTAGATGTGCTCCAGTACCTTCTGTGGACACCCACACTTATTACAGAACCCTGATGTGGCAAAGTCAAGCTTGCTCTCCCATGTCACCCAAGCTTCCTTTGCAGTGGCTGGTGAGAGTGAATTATGGCATTGTCTGAAGACATGGTCACTCTGCTGCTCCTGCTTGCAGATCAAACAAGATATGCAGCTTGATGCAAGCTTCTTGAGAATCTGGTGGGCATGCTGCAGTTCCTTGTCATACTGGGTCCTTTCATGACCTGAAGGATTTCAAAGTTTGGTGTGTACAGTTGCCAACCAAAGGCTGTATGGTGCATTGTGAGGACTGGCTGAGGCATGTGGTATGTTAAGTGCCTGTGGGTGTTCGGAATCCATACTTGCAGGTGAGAATTATGACATGACTCAGATCAGTCTACACCAAAACTTACATCCTATGCATTGTTCCATCATCCCAGAAGGAAACACCTGTCAATCGAATGTTGCTGGCTTGACTCGACTTTGTGCATTGCATACATCACAAAAATGGACCTTTCTCTCCATCAGAATACATGGCTCTGCGACTCCATCCATGAACATCTGGATAAGGAGGCAGTAGTTGTGACTATCTAGCAAAATCTGAATCAACCATGCACCAAAACTATCTTCCTCTATACTCCTGGTATCTTGAGGTGGCAATACAGTGATTGACCAAACTTGGTCTGCATCTTGGTCATGCCCTAGCTGTCTGACCTCCTGTACATATGACACAGTGTCAGCGGGGTAGTCACAATGGATGGTATGAGTCAGGCCTGGGATATCCAGCCCGACACCAAGTATGGATGTACAGCTAATAGCTCTACACTTGCCATTCTGGAATTTTCCCAGGAGCGAGTCTATCTCCTCCTGACTCATTTCAGCATTGCAGCTTGGTATCTGTAACATTGAAGCTGTGTGTCTGGCATCAGATTTCAAGTGACAGAATATCAGAAGTTGGTTGGTTGCAGAGTAAGAGATGGCTTTTTGGTATTCTTCACAGATCGTGCTGTCAAGATTGGTGTCTCTGGACTGGACAACATTGTAGGAGATATTTTCTTGTGATGTCATGGTATGTGAAATATGACATGATGTGATTCCAAAGACATTGAGGAGGTCTTGTTCGAGACTAGGGGGCAGCACCGCAGATGGAAGGATGATCTGCACCCCCAAGCTGCCCAGCCACTTGAGCATACCCATTATTGGCCAAAAGTCTGCATGTTTTAGAGTGAGATGTGCTTCATCTACAACAATTCGAGCCAGTCAAACATTTGTGTAAAGCCTCCATATGAACGCCTGAAAGACCTCCCGATTCATAGAGTCAATGGTGACAAGGACAGCAGAGGGCAGATGTGCATTGGACATTTCAGGTGACCACAAACCACACAAAATGCAGTATTGTTCACAACAGAAATGGTATTGCTCATGCAGTGACTGCAAAGGTAGGATCCATACCATGCTCTTTGCCCCATCAAACATTTTGGAGCATAAAAGCCCAGGCATCATTTTTCCGGATCCTATAGCAGGAATTACAGGAATATTCATGGCTCGAAGATTAAAGATGCTTACTGGTAGGAGCAACATACATAACATGGCGCTTGTTCTCAATCATATGTTGAACACTCCACCACAGATGTCACTATCCCTTGTTCTCTGTTTTTGAATCCCAATGTATCACCCTCCTTGCAGCCTACAAATTCGTAGCACATATGGATGTGGGAATATATTGTCCAAAGGTTATTTGGTTATAGTATTGGCACTCAGTTTGAAGAGGTAGAACAGATCCAGAACTGAGGCATGGGCATGTAGAAGAGCCTGCTGGTTTCATGCATCAAGATCGGGGATGATCCTGCCTGACACAGCATCAGCAATCATATCTATAACCTGCACTGAAGGCATAGCAGAGGGTACAGGTGGTGCACAGGATATTTGAGCAATTGACGATATGTCAGGTTGCATTATTGACAGGATGGTCGTCTCCAAAAGAGTGATGGCAGCTGTTCCCCTGTGTAACATCCATAAAAGAGTGGGCGGGTGTCCAAAGATCATGTGAATGGCAGCACTCACTTGTGTTGTTTCCATAAGAGCATAGCGAGGTAAGCCTGCAGGAAGTTCCCTGTCCACTTCATGGTTATTTTGGTCAACTTTGCTGGTATGCCCTAGTTGTTTCGCTGCAGATTTAGTCAGTAATTCGATCGCATTGAACAGCTGTGGGTACCACTGTGTCGTATACGCCATGTATTGTCGGAACACCCTAATCGTCATTCTGACTCCCAAGTGCTCCTTGGTATATTTCGCCAGTGCAATTGTGATATCGCCTGCTGTCACAGGGTTATAAAATCGAACAATCAAGAGCCCAAGCTTTGGAAGTGGAACCCATACCATTGTCTTGTCTTCACCACTAGTGTGGCTTGGTCAGTGTACGATCCACAGCACATTAGCATGCCCAGCAGCCAAAAGACTTTCCTGATGGATCAGGCAGTGATGTTTGAAAAGAGCATCGCGGCATACTCGGTCCCCCATGCAGGCTCAGTTACATGTATCCAATTGACTGTTGCTGACTGTCCATCATTGGTAGGCAAGTTGAAAAAGATCATGTGGTCATCCGCAGATGTATGTCCTCCAATTAAGAGCACACATCATCATATACACTTTTTATTGCAGTTAGCATCTTTATGATGAGTGACCCATATTGACTCACATGCTGAGGTGTCCCAGGCCTTGAAGATTTCAGCTCAAGCATAATCTTGGCTATGGTCCGGCACCCTGCAAACAGGATCCCCGTGATAACATGTGTAATGACAGAAGCCAGATGCCACTGTCCACTCTGCTGCATGGATGACAGCACTATGTACCTGAAAAGGGTCATCTGGGCCATCATTCAGATTCTGCATATACAGGAGCTGTAGGAGTCACAGAATGCATGCCTGTGTCTCATCTTCGAATGTTGGGACCTCCCAAGTCTCACTCATCCTGTATGGGTATGCATCCTCTACTGCAGGGTCCTCGGTGAGTTCACCTTCAGCAGGCAATGTATCATCATTGAGTGCTACATCAGGGCTGACAGTTGGCAAGGCTTCGCTGTCTGGGTAGTGGTCTTCATCTCCCGAATCTGGTTCTTCCATGTTACTCTCTTCCCTGTCGTCTTCCTGACTATCATGAACAACATCTGGATTTGCTTGCAGTTTACCATACAGCTCTCGTGCGACTTGGGAAATTTTCTGTGGGACCTCGAAGCGGTAGTGTTTGCTTGGGTTGATGACATTGCGCAGGAGTATTGCCAGTGCTCTGGTGATGCATCTGCCATATTTTAGATGTGCATCATAGTGGACAGCCCTATGATGACAAGGGCGTTTTTGCCTGTGTTCAGTTCTAGGTCTTGTCCCAATCAGGCATTGCAAAAAATGGCTGTTAGATTTTGCCTGGTACTTTGCAAGAAATGCATGGACGTGATGCAGGAGGCTGCCAAATACTGCATCCTTGGTAGAACAGGAACATAGTTCTATGGAAACAGAGCCATCCAGCCCTTGGACATGCTCCAACCACTGTTCTTTCTGGAGGAACTGATTAAGGACCCTGTGGTTATCAGGGATTGAGGCAGCATTGGAAGATGTGCATGATGCTTGCTTTGACTGGTATTTGTGCCAAATATCTTGCAGAGGGATGGGTTGGTCATTGTCTGGAATGACTGCAAACCAGGAGAAGTTTTATCCAAATCTTTGCCCTGGGCAGACAGAGAATTCTCGCTTCCCATTTTTCTCTCCTTTTTTGCATGTGTGCTTCTTGAATGATTTGGACATGCATGATGGATCTTGATCTTTATCACAACCAAATCCCTGTTTGCAAATGCTACAAATTTGAACCCTCTCCTGTAATTTTAGCCCAGCAATAACCCGCACTGGACCAAGTGGGTGTGCAGGACAGGACATAAGCATGTTATGTATATCATAAACTGCACACTGCTATGAACTGAGCTTGCAATTGACGATCAGGCTTCACTTCAGGATGGGAGTCCATGACATGCTCCCACACTTTCTCCATGTTTATGATGCATCTGCACTGCAGACATATCAACACATCCTGGTTATCATCAACCCTCCATCCATTTTTTTCAAGAAATTTCTGGGCTGGCATGCACAAGTCCCCATGTTCTATAGGCAGCATTGTGGAGTGAAGTGGGGTACTGTGTATAGCTGATGATACCGTCTGCTGTAGGGAAATGCCACGCCTTGCTTGTCCAACCATGTCACCCACAATGCTTTCCATTGTATCTGTTGTCATCTGTAAGACAGACCTTTCTTCAGCTCCAGTGGCTTGCTCCAGAAGTTTTTTGGGTACCACACCTAAATGCCTGGGTGTGTGGGCAGTAATAAGGTTTATGGTGAGGTGGCCTGCAGCTGAGACAATGCATCCTTGGGCAGCTGAGTTTCGGACATCCTTCCCTCTGGATGCATGTGTCTCACGAGCAAAGCCCTGGCACACAGAAGTGCTTCCTATACCAACAATTTGTATGGGCATTGACGGGGCACTGGCAAAATTCCTACAGGGCATCTCGCATCCAGCAGCTGTTCCTGATATGAGGGTGCCTGTGCTGGTGCCTACACTGCATGAACTGCAATGCTTCTACTACATGTGTCACAATGTGCACTTCAAGCCAGCAGAAAGGCCCATACCTGGATCTCTATAACCTCACACACCTGAAAGTCACACTGCAGGCACAGGAAAAACCCAGACTGGCAATCAATTCTCCTTGGTTCTCCCACTCCCTGGAGGCGCACCAGTGCATAATTTGGTACAGACACTGGCTGTTTTCCAGTGGACCCCCCCAGCATGGGTTGTCTGCTTTCATTTTTTTTTTTGCATTCAGTCAGCAACTTTGCAAACTGTGCATGCTTACATCGAAACAATCTTGCTCTTTTTAGGCCTATTTAATGATGCTGTATGAGATCATTTTCAGTAGCAAGGAATATTCACTACACACTGCCTATTTCTTTTTTTTCACCCAATTCTTCTCCAGCTGCACCTCCTTCAGATTGGTATGACTGCATTGATCTGGTTCTTTTGCTCCTATTATTGACATGGTTGTAATGGAAATCACTCATAATACAGCAGAAAGTATGCACAATGTAGCTTGCATAGTGATGGAGACTGGTGTGATGTGCTGAAAAGAAAGTTCAACCCCAAAAAAATCAGCCTCAATCGAAGCTCCTGTTCTGGGAAAATCACATGATATGTGGTTGAACCGACGCATGATGTTGGTTCTTTTCCCTAACCTATCCATCAGGCCTTCTGAACCTCTAGTGGAGTCCACAACATGCATTTGTGCCCATGAGATTAAGAAAGAAGAAGAAAAAGAAAAAAAGCAGCATGACACTCAGCCTGCCTACATAACTAACAATCATTAATTCCTACCCTATGTCACATGACTGGTAAACGTTTGGATAGCTCTCCAGTTCTCAATTGCACCAACCATGAACATCGACCAGCCACAAATGCTCATTATAACTGATGCCCAAACTAATGTTTATACTGAGGGTAATTATTGTTCTCATATGCATCTTGGATGCTATTGGTCGACACTGCAATGAAATTTGGGGGAGAAGTGGGCACACACAGGGTAATTTCTGGATAGTCTGGTGGGTCTGCTTGTTTCATTCACTAAATCCTTAGACATAACTCTGTTCTATTAGCTGAAATGGGCACTTGTTTTGACCAGAAGTCATGTAGACATTGGAACCGGACAGTGAGGACACCCACCCAATTGTAATTCAGTCTATGCCCTGCAAGCTTACCAGACATTAGCCACAGAAAAGTTCTATAATAAGGGAAAATACTAGAGGAACCACATATCCCATGCCCATGACTATGATAGCTAGATGAGTCTTCCCTCTGTTGTCCTGTCATTGAGTTGCTCACAATCCCCACAGATACGTTACAAATTCTCTTGCATGACCAAAATTCATGTGCATAGACCGGACTTGAGGAATATACCCACTGTGGGCATGAGTGAAATTCTTTGCTTCTAAATATCAGTTCTAACTTCAATTATTATGGGAATTGTCCAAAGAACAAGTAAGCATGAATAATAACTACAACTTCCAAGTGCAGCCAGTCTTATCCTTCTATATTGTCATAATTTAATGTGCCACTACAAAATACAGACCATCCATTAATATAATATTGTTGTCTAACCCCAAATATACCATAAATTTTCACCAATGCAATGCATTGCCTGATAGTAGTCACCCAGCCTGTTAAATGGAAGTCCCATTTCTGATAAGACCTCGAGCCTTATAAATAACATAGCTGTGTTGTGTCACCACTCCTATTCCCATGAATGCATAAGAGGACTTGTGAAGAAATTACAGAGAGTGTAGCCAAGTGGCAGTCACAAGGTTGGTGAACATTTGAAAAGAACAGAGCCAGAAAATGATGAATGCTACAGACAGTCATGCAACAGATAAAAGAAATCAGCGCAAACATGTAGCAAGATGGGGATCATGTGACTGGTTCATGTTTGGAGATGTAGGACAGTGGAAGAGGAATTGACACTTAAATGTGGTTGGTAAACATTTGGAGAGGTCTGATGGCAGGGGAGGGATGGGATGGGAACAGGAAGACAGACACCAATCACATTACTGGTAAACATTTGGAGAGGTCTTGATATTGACAGGCAGGCAAGAGGTTTAATACCAGTCACATGACTGGTAAACATTTGGAGAGGTCGGACAGGATTTGACACTGTGGTGCTAGAGGGAATACTATTAGGAAGCGAGGCAGACAGAAGAGGGATGTAAATGCCATCTGTACCTGGGGAGCAGAGAACAAGACATGTTGTCATTCAAGGAAAAAGCACATTACAATGCAGTTGGAGCCCTACGTTCAAATTCAAATTTGAACTTTTAACCTGAAATGAAGTCAACAACTTTTTAATACAGCTATGTGGTCAGGGTAAAACTCGATACTTACCCAGGGCCATCCCATCCAAGGCCAGACAAGAAACACCGGCTTGCAAAAAATGATGAGAGGATTCATCACTATCCACCGTGATACAAGTTCATGATGTGTTGATGATGCATGACATAATCAGGAGCTTGTGCCTGCTGTTGATCACAACGATCAGAGTTGTCATTAACCATGATGTCATTAGCATTCTGTATACCCAAGGCCTTCACCAATGCATAGCATCAGTGCATACATTCTTGTTGTACTTCTAAGTTTCACCTGACTCATCATCTTTCTCTTATTTCTTCATTTTTATATAAGCTTAACATATTTGTACAGAGAAACCAATGACATAGACACCGCACTGTCACTGGGCCTGTTTGATTGCAATGAGAAACCTGCAGATATCTATTCCACTATTCATCATTCTGTACAGGGAAATTTGCCGTCACAGATCTTCTTTCTCTTGTCAACAACTCTATTTCCATTGTCCAACACCACTGCTCCTGTGCCAGCGCCTGCTGTTACTTCATTGGGATACACACTTGTCTCCTCTTCATGTTCTGTCCTCTTGAAATAACTGCCCTTCACATCGAGTCCCATCCACATCTGCAAAATCATTGCCCAAAAGAATTGCATAGGCAAATTTGCCCTCTCTTCCATCTCATTCTCCTACCCCACCCAGCCCTCCATCCCTGTTCTCACAAATATCTCCGTCTACCTCCCAGCCAACAAACTCACCTTTATGGTTGATTCTTCTGGGTCCAGAAAGGCCCAGCTGCTTCTTGGGATGTACCAACCCCAAAGCTGTACACAGATCTATATTACCTCAACCCTAGTTGGGTTCAGGGGAACATGTGTGGAGTTGGTCGGGGATGGGGAGCATGGAGTTGGAGGGGAAGAGCATTTTTGAGAACATTCCGTTGGGAGTGGAGGGTGCGACAGAGGAGATGGTCGAGGAGGCTTGTTGGGTGGCATTATTTCATGAATTCATGAGGGATTTGACAGATTTGTATGAAACAGTAATTGGGGAGGAGGTGCAGTGGCTGGTGGGCTGAAGTGAAGCAGAGGCTGCCTATTGCAAGGCAAGGTTGAGGAATCCGAGCATACTAGACCTTGGTCAGTATTCATTTCATTCAATACATCTTTACTTTTTCTTTTTTCTAAGAGACAAAAGATACATCAGCACTGGACCCCACTTCTCGCATTTGGTATTCAAGATGAACAGGAGCCGATCTTCAACTGTACAGAAACATCAGTCCCTTGCATGCCCAGCCATCTGCCTTCTTACACTTGGAAACTGTATGTTCGATGTTGTGGTGGACTTGATGTTCACAAAGCCTGTGTTTAACTTCTAGGGACACTTGCACAGTCAGCCCAGTTGCTAGCAGGAGGATTAGCCTACAATTTACACCTACAGCACCAAGATTGGGCTTGGGGAAGGAATGGGATAAGGAGGAGCTCGAATGGGAACAGGAAGACACCAGTCACATGACTGGTAAACATTTGGAGAGGTCAGATGGTAGGGGAGGAATTGACACCAACATGTGACTGGTAAATGTTTGGAGAGGTTGGACAACGAGGGATTTGAGATGGGAACAGGAAGACACCAGTCACATGACTGGTAAACATTTGGAGAGGTCAGACAGTGGGGGAAAAATTGACACTGACATGTGACCGGTAAACATTTGGAGAGGTCAGATGATGAGGGATTTGAGATGGGAACAGGAAGACACCAGTCACATGACTGGTAAACATTTGGAGAGGTCAGACGACAGGAGGGATTTGACACTGACAGGTGGGCAACAGGTTTAAAAAATAAGCCAATAAGGTGGCTATTCTATTTTTGCAATTTAATTTGGTGGCCAAAAGGGTGCTATTCTATTTTTGGAATTAATTTTGGCAGGGGCACTGCCACCGGCACCACCTAGGTGGTGCCGGAGGGAATACTAATAGCCTGTTTGCATCAGCCATGGACTGATCATGCATGCATTTGTCATTGCCAGTGTGGTTTCCACCAACTTCCTGTTGAAATTTTGAAAGTCTTTGAGTATTGCATCAGTTTGCTGGGGTGCTTCTGTTTGTGTCTGGAGAGTAACTCTGAAAAGGTTTTTTGTAACACCCCAGCTAATGACTTGTGTTGGAATGTTTTCCTCTACCTGGCCTCCTAGTCCTGCATGTTCAGCTTTTAAATGCTGATGTATCAACTTTTTTGTAGAGTTGACAAAGGGGTAATGAGGGCAACCAGCAGAAGAATGCACTGGAAGACCTAAATATTTTGCTGGAGGGGTTTCACTGGATATGATGACTGGATAGGAATTGGAAATATTGGCAGATTCTGCCAGCATTTGAATGGCAACCTTATGCTCCTTTTTGAATCCCATATGTGCATGTTTTTTCTTGAGGTGTTCCAATAGTCCTGGTGTTGTATGTCCACTTCCACAATACAGACATATAAATAAGCATAAAATGTCATTAATAGCAATGGAAAATTGAGATAAGAAAGGAGTTGTTATCAAGTCCTTGTCTTGTTCATTCACACAGGTAAATGATGGAGGAACAGTCTATGGTCACATATTAAGCATTATGACAAATACTGATCAATGCACAAATCATACTTGGGCTGGTTCTGCAGTTGACTATTACAGTTTTCTTTAACCAATTCTGTGTAGCAAAGAAATTATGTTGCTTACCAAGATTTTCTATGGGCCAATTTAGATACTTATTCAATGATTTAAATTAAAACATACTAGATTGCAGGCTTCCATATGCTGTTGGTATTGAGGTTCAGTTGCAAATTGTGCATTACAGAAGCAAGTTAAGCTTTCCATATTCTTCTGAAGGGTTAAAGGGTTTAATGAGGATGATGGTGGTTAAAGGTTAAGAGAGTTTTGTGTGGTTAAGGCAATATATAAACACAGCCATGGGTCACATGACGACTTTGATTAAGTAATATTCACACCAATCTTGATTTGTATAGCTCAGAAAAATGGCCATGTATTTATGCTTTGAATCAAAAGATTTGGTATAGTAGGGTTGTGAGAGGAGAGGAAAGCTTGCAATCCTTTAATATAACAGCTTGACATGAAGAGTTAGCATATTTGGGTGCCCATTGTAATTCTTCCTTAGTATGTATATGACTGAGGAAAATGGCTCTCCCATTGATGAGTGCCATTTTCCCTAAGTAAAAAACATTTGCTTGGGGTGCCCTTTTCCCTTGAGTTGTGATGTTTGCTTAAAGGTGCAGGCTTCAGGGTGCCATTTTCCCTTTAGATAGAGGATTGGCATTGAACATGCACTGCTGGGAGTGCCCTTTTCCCTACATATGGAAAGTTGGGTGCCATTTCCTTTACATTGTGGTCTATGGCTGGACAATGGCACCCTAGTTTAATAAATCACTTGGTATTTGAACTACAGGGGGCATTTGTCAACCGAAATCCTTTTGGGCTTTGATCAGTGTATCCTTGCCAGATGAGGGTGGGTTTGTCTTTTGATGTAGAACATTGATCTTCACAACAAGCTCACTTAAAAGATTAGACTTTGTTGTAATGTGTTGTAAATTGGTTGGTGTTGAACAAACTTGACAACAATGTCTCCCAAGAATTTTTGAAAATGACAAGGTTGGCAACACTCTCTTTTACAAGAAGTTTTGCTTAAAGAATTGACAATGTTGACAACACTTTCTTTTCCTGAGATTTTGCTTAAAGTAATGTTTAACACACCTGTCAATAATTTCTCTCACATGTGAGAATAGGGAGTTTTCAAACTGCCATTTGACAGGGAAAAGGGCACCCTTTACCCATATAAGATACCTATGGCAAGTATTCCTTTCAGTTTCTCTCTCTTGTTGATTATAATTATTTATAGGTAATGGTACCTCCTGCATCCTACAGCACCAAAGGGTTTGCTGCTGAATTCAGTGAGTATGAGGAATCTCCTTCATCATCAAGAGGGAAAAAGGTAAGCTCTAACTTGAATTAATTAATTAACTTTTGCTTTGCTTTTCTTCTTGTTTTGTTATTTATATCTGGTTTATTTTAGACAAAAAAGTGGGTTCAGTTTAGTCATAAACAGACATCCAGCGAGGATGAGGAATCTGAAAATGAGCCTTCATCAACAGGCAAAGAAAAGGTAACCTTAGGATTTTTTGTAAGTGACTTTAATTAATTAATTAATATTCCTGCAAGGCAACCCATCCCCGTTGTAAAAAGGCTAAGAAGGTAGTGTGGCCATATTTTCTCTATCTAATCCTGCACTGCTAACATGTTGAAAGGATGTTGACCCCCTCATCTGACAACCACTAAATCGTAGATCTCAAGTGAGTAACATTTTACAGTTATACATATTATCTCATCATATATATTTTAGAAATTATCACAATCTGCATTCATCAAGCAAGCTGCTGCCGCAGGAGAATTGGATATAGAACAACATGTGTCTGTGGAGGCAACTCCCTTTATTATTCCAAGGTCTGCTACCTCAGTAAGTTTCTAATTAAAGTCCCTTGAATTAAGTCTTACAGTACTTACCATTCCTTAGATTTGAAGACAACAAAACAAGTTGATTCGACATGCCTGCAATATAAGTAATAAAGTTGTTTTTAATTGATTTTTAGGTGCAAGCCTCAGGGAGGGAATTAATGCTTCCAACAAACTCCATTGCAAATCAACCAGATTTTCCTTCTCAGGCCAGGGAGGAAGCTGATCTGAGCTTATCAGCACTTTGCTCTACAATAAATGAAACAAATAGGCATACTATGATCACACGTCATCAGCCTGGCCAGGCATGGTACAACACCTTTGCCACTGCCTTCTGTAAACATATGCACCATCTCTTGCAGTGTTCAACATGTGAGTGATGTTTTCTTTTCATAAAAAAATATTGTTTCTAAAATATCACAACTTGCTCAGGCAAATCTGACTTTGAGGCTGACAACCTTGTATTGGTGAACCTCTTTGCTTTGAGGATTTCATCTGATATTGCCAGTCACTCTGACCTGAGCAAATTGGATGCCAAGGGCCTCCAGTACAACATTGATATTCATCATGTCTCATGTTTGGCACCCAGAGTTTTCAAGAGTCTCATTATTGCATCCAACAATTCCTTTACTCATTCTGCCTTCCACCCAACAGTCTATTTTCATCCCAATCTCCGTGTTGATGGTTGGGCTGAGTTTCAGGCAAAGTACAATACAGCTGTGGCCATGGATCCTGACTGGCTTTTGATCCCTGAGCAGCCTCAATTCTGGAGCAGTCCAGTTACTGGTCTCAGGTCATGCTCTGGCCTCCTGCTGTTTTCAAATCCTGGGTAGAAATGGCAAAATCAGGTATACAGTTGCAATTGGATCCTGCTCCAGGCTCACTCAATTCTGGCATTCAACCCTCTGCACTTGGCCTTATTATCAACTCAGGCTCTTCCTCCAGTCTCCCACCACTACCATCACCACCTTTTGCTGATAATGATGTCAACATGCCCTCATCTCCTCTCTCTCCACCCCCAGCTGAATTTACACCTTCTACCCCACTCTCTACCCCTTCCAATCATTCTATCTCATCAGGATTGACTTTGGAGAGCAAGAAGGATTTGTTGGAAGGTTATGCTTTAT
>QLOK01041889.1:23733-77230 GCA_003313805.1 Tricholoma flavovirens
ATTCACGTACAACAACTCCCCTAGTGCTACTACTGGTGTAACCCCTTTCTTCGCTAACAAAGGCTATCACCCAAACATTACAGTCTTCCCCAAATGCGAGTTAGCTTCCGTCAAGGCCCGCAAATTCGTTATCGATCTTGAAGAACTTCACGTTGAGCTCCATAATCAAATGGCAGCAGCTCAAAAGCGTTATCAAGGTCCTGTGGATCGACGATGGGAACCCGCACCAGATTTCCAAATTGGTCAACAAGTTTTTGTTCGCGCAGAAAACATCAATACCACTAGACCTTCGAAGAAGCTCTCAGAGAAGTACCTAGAACCATTCGAGATCATAGCCTGTCCCAGCTCTCATTCGGTTACCCTTCGGCTTCCCGAACACTTACGCACTATTCATCCCGTCTTCCATGTTTCTCAACTAGAACCTTTGGTGCCGAACACAATCCCTAATCGTACCCAGCCTCCCCCACCTCCTGTGGAAATCGATGACGACATCGAATACGAGATAGCCGAAATCCTCGATTCCAAGATCGATAATTGGCATAAATGCAAACTCCTATACTATGTCTGATGGGCTGGTTACGAAGGAACAGATGAAGAAAACTCATGGTTACCAGCCAATGAACTTGACCACGTGCAAGAAGTCGTTTCGGACTTCCACACACATTACCCGAACAAACCCGGTCCTCTCCCATGACAGCCTCTTATTCGCCCTTTCAAGTCTTTTCAGTCGGACAGTCGATCCCCAACCAAATTCCCGTTTTCACTTACAGCCTACTGTCATTATTGGAACTAGCCATGGAAATTACCCAACAAACTTTCTTTTTTTTTAAACTATTACCTCGATATAATGGCCAACGACTCATTCTCTCCCCTCACAATCTTTCTCATGCTCCTTTTCAGCACCTTTGTCGCAGCCGTTGTCTATGGACAAGCCAGATTTGCTCGCTGGTATCAGGAAAGAGTATATGGGCCAAGAGACTTCGATTTTGAAGCAACGTCATCGGTTAGATTTAACCATGACACTAACCTCTATGAAGATAACAATATACCATTGGTTGAGTTACCACCACGACCCGTTCTATCAAACTCACTACAGGTCCCCATCGAAACTTCTAGGCAACCAGAGTCAGAACCACCATCGTCCAATGTTGCCCAATATCCTCGTTTCCCACCACCAGCACATGTCATGTGACATTTTCATTCACCCTTTTTTACAAGTCAAAAAAAAATCTATTTAATTTTCGGCCGTTCCTTCGGCCTCGACCTCATTCCCCGTCCCTTCCTTGTCCACCTCCGCCTCCTCCTCGGCCTTCCTGGCCTCCTCTTCTTCTTGACAACGCAAGTCTTCCATTTTAGCGGCCAGTTCGGCCATTTCGTGGGTGTGTTGTTCAGTTGCGGTCTCAGGCATGATGATGGAGGGAGACAGGAAGAAAAAATTTTCAACTTACCTAAAATGGGCATCAACACGATCATGTGCCTCGTGGGCGAGGCACTAAGGGGGAAATACTGTTATGTTCCGTTCCACCCGACTCGGACTCCCGATGGAAGACCGATGGAACCCCGAAAAATTTCAACCAAGATTCGATCAGATTCCGTTCCTGTACATAGTGTAGACTTCGTACATAGTTACTGTAGTCACTCATAGGTTTTTACTTCGGGTAGTTACTTCGGGTACTGCCCGTACTGCTAACCACAGCTAGTGTACATAGCTATTACCTCGGTCTCCGATCCTCGGATTTTATTATAGTATTTAAACCTAGTTATTTCGTTTGTATTCCTCAATTCGAATATCATACGTTCTCATACGTTATCATACGTTCTCACATGTTATCATATGTTCTCATATGTTATCATATGTTCTCATATGTTATCATATGTTCTCATATGTTATTCTCCTCTCTGTTCTTAGTCTTCGGACTACCAATCGGTCCCCACCCAAATTCCCGATCAACCTCTGTCAAATTGGAACACCGTAACAAGCGAAGGGCGCAACTTCTTAAAAGTTGAAGCCAAGTTCCTTACGTTCCCCTTCGGATTACGGATCGGTCCCTGCAGGAAGCCCCCTTTAGCCCACGACATTAACAATATATGTCATTAGCATGCAAAATACCATTCTAGTGAGAAAAAATACTGTATGCATATTCTGTTGTAACTGAGAAGCACCTTGATACATGCAAAATTTTGCAAGATGCCTGCTGAGTGTCTTCCTTTCCTGAATTGGCTGGCAATCCTGCCACTCCTTTGCCCATCACAGCAATCAAAACATTACCTTTTTGGGTGGCATCAATTACCGATAGCTCCGAGAGATGGTGTCATCATGATGCACAGTGATCAAAGCATTACCTTCAAGTTATTGGGCTCACATGCCCTCCTGATATATTATTTGCTGTTTATTGGAGAACCTGTATACGATGAAAGCTTAGGACATATTCAAAGCAGACAATGAAACAATCATTGTAGCGATGGCCTACAGGGCAGCTACACTACTGATATCTATGTTCTTGCACTCATGGCATGCTTCGCCTTCTTCAGCTTCACAAACTCTTCACCATCTGGGTTGAGCCTATTCTTGCGCTTCCTCCCCCTGGTACTATTGTTGGCTGTCTGCAGCCCTGCTTCTTCTGTCACTGTGCTGGTGGTCTGTGTTGCTGCATGTTTCTCAGCAGCTGTAGTCTGGGCGGTGGTACCAACCTTCCTGGAATCCCTGCTCTTGGCATTGTGCACGCAGCTTGTTCCTGCTTGTTTACATGCAGTTGGGACTGAGGGTGATATGGAAAGAGCCTCATCAATGGTCACACTGGGAAGTTGGTAGTCGGTGAGTGGAGGACGGTTCACAGGAGGGTTGCATTCCTTGTCAAACAATCTAGGATTGAGATTTGGATCACATGCATATGGCAGAGTAGGTGCGGGGATATGAATCAATGGTGTAGTTGCACTAGCAGCAAGACAGGCAAATGCATGCTCAATTGGAGAGGTTGGGCCATTGGGAGCAAAAGGAATTCAAGGACAGGATGGGGAAGTCAGCAGAGTACTCTTGGCTTGTTGATCTGAGGCTTGTTGTTGAGGTGTGTGCATGATTGGTAAGTCAAAATCAACATTCCCATGCTCACTATCATTGACATGATCATGATCAATGTCACCAAGGTCAATGTTGCTGGCACTGTTTCCTAATCTTTTGTCATCTTCCTCTGTATCCACCAAAGACATCGGGGGCTGGACTTTCAGACTTGATTGTGGACTCAAAGTCTTCTGGTTGCCAACCTCACCTGTCATTGAGGAGAGTTTCTTGATTGGGTCTTCACTCCCTTCCTCGTCAACTATGCACTTCCTGTTACTGGGCTTCAAGGTGCGTGCTTGACAAATGTGTTTGGCTAGAGAACAATTAGTCTTAGCATTGATGCACTTGGTGAAGATTACTTATGGAAGCAATGCTTGACATGTGCTCCAAATGGCTCCTGGAATCCCTCCTGAAATCCAACATATGAGCTCTTGAAATCACTACCAATGGAGGTGACTGGGCTGAAGTAAAAGCTTGTTTGACAATGGATCAGCATATATTTTTTAAGCTGTAATTTCCACTTACTTTTCCATGTAGATATGACCATCATCACCCAGGTTCGGACCTCCTGCACTAACAAAGAACACCCAGCCAGTTGCCTCAGCTATGGATTGTATTGCCAACTGGAGTATTGATGGCAAGGCTGAAATCACTCTGTTTAGAAGGCCATGTGAGCTGGCATACTATCATGAGCAGAGAACTTTGCGAACTGGTTATATTGCTCAGGAGATCGACCTTCATCATCTTTCCCCACTTCCTCCTTCAGCTTGTTCTTCTGCTCCTCTACTGCTTCCTTGACCTCAGCTATGATGTTGTCATCTTCATTGTCCCACATCTCAGCTACAACTTGGCAGTCAATCATCATACTCTCCTTTGGAGTTTTGGTGCTATTTTCCTTGATTTCCACTTTGACGTGCTCTTCAATCTCTTCCTTTTTATGCTGCTGATAAATCTCAATTGCTTGTGGAGCATGTGTATGTTTGACCTTGCCCACAACACTATTAAACCAATTCAGATTGTGTTTAGTGGATGTGCACTTCGTTTTTGATGAGTTCCAATGCATCCAGGTTTTTAATTGCTATGTCGTAGATATTGGTGAGTCTGTATCTTTTTCCAAGGTATGAAATCTGACCTTCTTTTGCTTTACTATGGCAGCAGTGAGCTTCTCCTCCTCTTTGGGGGTTGAGGGTGCAGGTGAGGTTTCTCTGGTATCAGGGATGAGAACATCTTGCTCTGGCCATTTCTCAAACCAGCGCTTGGTGAGCCCCTTCAAGAATTGAGGCCCACAGTGCTGGCACTGAGCTGCAAGGAAGTCTGGTAGCTCCACTTTCAAGAGATCACATTGTTCATCAGTAGTCCAAGTGACAGGCATCACTGGTGGATAGGATGTGTGTCTGCACTCAGAAGTGGTACAAATTTTCACTTGTAATATGCAATCCATCTCTAACTATGCTTACTTGATACATGCAAATTTTTGCAAGATCTTGCAACCCTACCATTATTCTCAGGAAGGCCATAGACGAACTCTAGGCAATTAACTGCAGCTGACAAAGTGATCTGCCAATTATGCAAAATTTTGCAAGATCTTGCATCCCTGGAATTAAGAAAGACTCAGCAAGCACTCAAGATATTCAAGTGAGACCAACAAAACATATTGATCCACCAGTTACTCATTTCAGGCTGTCTCAACCTCATGGCACTAAATAATGGTCAACTAAATTTATTTTCTTCTTTATATTAGTGTTCCTATTGCCCAGTGGCATGGAGTGAATAATCATGTCACCATTTTGTTTACACATCAGGAATGTTCCCACCAAGCCCCTGTGTCACCAACATAGTTATGGCTCACATCAAAAAAAAGGGTCTTTCAAAAACTTAGACTGCCAGGTGTAGTTCCTTCCATTCATGATGACCCAGACCAACTCTACTACAAGCAATGCGCAAAGCCCTGCAACTCATGTGCAGCATCTGCAGAGGCCTTGAACATCCTATTGATGGCCCTGCAAACAGCAATTGAAGGTAACTACCTTGTTAAACTTCTCTATTAGAATTAATCACCAGCTGCTCGATTCATCCATATTCCGCTTCCTTGTAAGTGCCAATTTAATCTCTTTCTAACATGTCTGACCCCCACCATAGAGGCCACTCTCCCCTTTTGTAGGGTCCCTGTAGAGGAGATCCCACAAGAGCTTTGTGACACCTATGGTCAATTGGGCTATCACATAGTGGGAGGTACATGCTTTCTAGTATCTGATGAGCTCAGTCAACGTGTGCCTAGTTGATGAACCATCACTTGTTATTCCGACTGTGCCTGAGGTATGTATGTCCCAGGATAATGATGCAAAGACCATCATACATATGTCCCAGGATAATGATGCAAAGACCAAAGTACATATGTCCCGGGGTAACGATGTGAAGACTGACATGCATATGTCGATGCGAAGACCAATGTACATATGTCCCAGGATAATGACGCAAAGACTGACATATGTATGTCCCAGGATAACGATGCAAAGACCGATGTACATATGTCCCAAGATGATGACACGAAGACCAACATCTCTACTACATCAATGGATTGGGACCAAGAGTTTGGGGTTAGATCCCTGCTTACCTCTCAGTTGTCATCATTGCCTAGTTCACCTGGTATGTAATTTAATTTATCACACTCCTGGCACTCAGACTAATCCACCAACCCATTAGTCACTAGCACAATCACCTCAGCTGAAGCATGCTGGTATGCTGTTATTGTTGGGAGGAACCCAGGAGTGTATAATGGATCATGAGTTGCCTTTTTAAAATGTTGTTTCATGTATAGTTATATTTTGACAGTCATAACCTTGCTTCCAATGTCACAGGAGTAACTGGCAGTTTTGTCCATTGCTATGCTATGGAGGAACTCGCTCAGGCTGCATACAAAGAAGCTCTTGATGGTGGGGAAGTGGTCCAAGTCACTCACATTGTATCAAAGCATATCATCTCTTGTAAATAATTCCGTTGTGTGCTACTTTCCTTACTTAGATGATCATTATTGCTTGTGTCTCTATTGTTCTACATTGTTGATATAAAATATATGACATGTTCGACAAGGCCTAGTCTGATCCATATTCTGAGTCTTCATCATCAGCATCTTCAGGCTCTGAGTCATTGTTATCTAAGTTTTCACTGTAGGACTCATCACTGTATGCTGCTGGTGGTAGCCACCTGACCTGCCAGAGATGAGGGAGGACAGAGCATTGAGTATTGATGATTGTGATGCCCATTACCAATATCTCCATGAGCTCCACCTGTATCCTCCAAAGTTCTCTGACCTTGTAGGGCTCTTTTGGCAGTCATCCTCCCATGCTGTATAGCTGCACTAGTAAGTGTTGTTCTGTGGAAGTGTGGCTGAGTAGTTCCTCTTGCCTATGATCTTGTTGACCTTCCTCCAATGTGTGTGTGAATGACTCATCAAGTGAAATGGGCCAGTAAGCTACACCCCCCCAGCCTGATGCCCATTTCATGATTACCTTGCTCAACTGCCCCACTCAATTGATTACCTCTGTTCCCTCAGGTACAGGATCAATGATGCAATCATCCTGAATCACTTGCATTGCCTCACCAAAGCAAACTTCCAAGTGCTTATGACTATGCAGGGAAAAATCAGAAGTGGTTTTCTGATGTGGCTTGGGACTGGTTTGATCCAAGGGGTTCTGAAGGATCTTGACAGCATGTTTAACTTGGGATGCCTTGGTCAGTTTGTTACTATGTTGAGTTCCATTGGCATCAATACCACCGTGGGATTGGAACAATACTTCTGGTGTAACTGCTGCAAGCTTTGACTGTCTCCTATGAGGTTACTTTGGCACAAGTCTATGGCTGCCTTGTAATGCTCCAACTTACAGTTCCTCACACCATTTGCATCCATGCTTTCAACTTTTTTCTTTAAGTTCTGGATGCCTATAATCATGATAGTCAGTGGCAGCCTGTAACATCATTTACACAAAAACTTATAAAATACCATCTATAGTAGCGCTGATTCCTTGTTAGACCATCTTCACCAACTTTAGATTTTTTGGGAGTAGCACAGGGCGCCATGTAGTGTTTACTGAGGAGCTGATATCTGACTTGGACAATCTCAGTGGAAACTATTTCAGCCCAAGTGTTTCAGCCCTCAAATCTCAGGCTATATCACACCACATCGTTTCCAGTTGTGTACATTTTTCGGCGGGGTGGCGGGGTCTCCTGTCTGATCATATTCACACAGAGGCTGACCTGCAAAAAATTACTAGTTCAACAATCTGAGACATGATGCATGACTGTGAATGGGGCCTGAATTATGTAACATGGAAACTTCAATATTAATTTCAATGATTTTTCAGGGTTGACTCAATAATGATTTGAAATGTATGCCATCAGGGTATGATGGCATTGACTCAGAGTGTGGCCAGGGAGAAGCATAGTCTCTGCTGCCTCAACCTAAGCAACCCCCAGAACCCATGTTTGTGACCATGATGAATACATTAGCTTACAGCCTGAGTGTGCACCAATTTCACAATACTATCTCCATTCTTAAGAGTCATAAGCATTTGAGGAAAGGCATCAATCACTCATTGATTCACATGATCTGGTTGCATTGTGACAAAGTTTGAATCAACAATGTAATTAATTCACATGTATGTACCTTGTTCCAAGAAGGATGTTTGGTCTTCGGTCTTTGGTGTCTGTGTGAAACTCTGGTGTCTGCATGGATCTCATTGCCATGTGTTAAGGTTGTGCTTATTGCGAGGGAGGAATCGGAGAATGTGCGGGTTTTCTGAAGGGGGACAAACGAGACTTGGCTTCAACTTATAAGAAGTTGTGCCCTTCCTCTTGATTAGGGTTGTCTCTGATTTACTGGACTTGAATGCAAATGTGCGGGTTATGCGCTGGGTTTTTGTACTAGATGGCAAGTGAGGATGAAGATTCCAAGTAGTGCTTAACTAATCATGGTTCAAACTGAATAGCTCGACCTAATGTGCGAGCTTATATACTAAGTACAAATGTTTCTACAATACTCTAGTAGAATCTACAATGACTATTACTAATAGATGAGTAAGATAACTCGGGGATTACATGGGTTGCCCGAAGCCTAGAATATTCCACAGTGTTCTCTCCTATTTTCCTGAGTTGGACTTGTAGCAACTGATTGCTAATTCGGTTACTAATCCTCATGATCCCTTCCTATTGGTATTACCACGGTCGTCCCGCGGGTTTTGTGATGTCAAAAGATCAGAGTGTGACACCATGTGAAGCTTGAAAGTATGCTCAAATGAAGAATTAAGGTACTGCTGGTAGTAACATTTAATCACATTGTATCAATTCTCTGTCTTTATCAGAACATGAAATTTTTTAGCATCAGACAGTAGCTGTGGCTTGGTGATTGTGAGAAATGGCATGGAAGTGAGATACCTGGATGATGTGGTGGTAGCTGGGTGTGGGGGTTGAATTAGATGGAACTGCATGTTCAGCTGCCTATGGCTTTACCCCTTGGTTCTACTGAGCTCTGGTGTGACAATGCAACATGGAAAGTACTCCAAGAAGATGCACATGATGTGTGTACCTTCAGATGATGAAGCCCCAAACCCATACCAATCTCAACTAGAAAATGTCCCCTCAACATGATATTGTCTTGTGACAAGTGGAAATCTGGGCTCATCTTCAGGGCTTTTGCATGTTGTGGTGCTGGATCCGGACCCACCTGAAGCAACCACTAGCACACCTGAAAATATAGAACTATCCCTGCCAGATGAATCCCCACTACACCTCGAACCAGCATACATTGAACACCTCAGCAACGATTTCATAGTATCTGGGAAACATCAACAAACCTATGTGAGTATTTATACCTTTCCTCCTAGAAAGAGTCATCTTGAACATCATTCTTAGGTTAATCCCATGAAATGATGGCTTCCAGAACATGCCACATTCCTCATCAAGTTTTTGTGATGGGAGGGATGGGGGGATCACATGTCTACCTCAAGTATCTGCCATCATTGCAAAGACATCAATCAAAGTGCTGCCTACCATTGTATTGACTGTGCAGGTATTGAGCTCCTGTGCAAATCCTGCATTGTGGATGGGCATCAATGCAATCCATGTCATTGTATTGAGGTGTGTTATTTGTTGCATTAGCAGCACATCATAATAACATTAGTTACATTTACAGTTTTGGACCAACAACTCTCACTTCAAAAAGATCACTCTGAAAGAATTAGGCCTTCGCATTCAGCTCAGTCACAAGGCCCAAGAGAAGTGTTGCAATGGCTTGTGGGTGACAGGTGATGATTTTGTCATCATTGACATCAATGGGATTAATGAAGTTGGGCTTGACTTCTGTGACTGCGAAACATCTAAGCCACACTTCATCCAGCTCCTGTGATATGGGTTATATCCTGAAACTGTTGATTGTCCCAAGACCACTGCAACTTTTGCTGTCCTGGAACACTTCCAGATGCTTAACTTTGAATTGAAAGCATCCATGTTTGAATTTTATAATACTTTATCATGCCTTACTGACAACACTGGACTATTCAAACCCAAGGTATGTGAACTGCTACAAACTTGTGGACTCAAACAATCATGCATTAACTATTCTTAGGATTGATATCGCTCTTTTTCTGCCATGGTTCAACAATACCGGCACCTGAAAATGCTCAAATGAGCCATGCGAGGATATGACCCTGGGGGTATTTTAGCAACTAAGGCTGGTGAATGTGTGGTGTTATGCCCAGCATGTCCTCACCCTGGTTTGAATCTCGATCCAGACTGGAAATCACAACCACCAGAATGACAGTATGTACATCAATTTTATTTTTCTCCTTTTTCTCAATCCTTGATAGATATCTTAACCACCTCTTCATTGCCATCAATGCCAACTTCCGTCTCAAATGGCAAAATGTATCAAGAGAAGAAGCAGACCCCAGCTTCAGTAATGGCTGGTCATACTTTGTTCTGGAACAGGAGTAGAAGGCATACCTTCAAGAATTCAGTGACTTGATTACCCAGAAGGTAAGCCCCATATCCTTGTTGTGACTGAATTCCCCTAGTAAACCTGAGATTCCTAGCCAAGTACATGTTCAAACCACAATGCAGTCAATGCAGAATGATCTACAAAGGGCCTAGCTGCTACAGGCATCAGGGTGGCTGACCGCACAAGGCAAACATGAAGCACCCAGTAGCTGTTAGAGATCTTTTATGGGGCGAACAGTTCGTTTTCTTCATTTTGTATGAAAAAGCTTAGATCTCACTCTGTATTATGTGTAACTAGTTATGTGAACATGGACTACTTCTTTTTTTGAGCCTTCAGGGTTCTGAGGTTATTGAGTCCTATGACATCGCCTGCCAGTGGAGTGTCAATATCTGGCAGTGGATGAATGAGTACCCTCACTGGATGTGCATGGATCATGCCGGCAACAAATCCTTCTATTTTCTTATCCCAAAATTCCACCTCCCTGTGCATATCATGGCATGCCAGACCACCTTTTCCTTCAACTTCAACCGCTTCATTGGTTGAACAGATGGAGAAGCTCCTGAATGTGGTTGGGCACAGATCAATCCAGTTGCAACTAGCACTGCCAAGATGGGTCCTGGAGGAAAACAATGACAATGGGTGAGCCTCAGTTTTGTAATCTCAAGAGCATTGTCAGGCTGAATTTGTTATAGCTGTATCACTGCTGCGCAAGATTAAGGAAGCTGTCATTGAATGCAATGATCACAAATTTCTACATCACCAGTTTGTTTTAGGTTTACCCAAAAGTTCAGTGAAAGGATGGGAACATGAACTTAGTGAATGGGAACAAGATCACTCCAAACCCAAGGATGCTGTACATAAATGTTTAGCGATTGAAGAGGCTGCACAGATGGCTGCTGGTACTGCTTATGTCTTACATGAGGAGATATCGGCATCGCAGTTGATCACAATGGGTCTAGATTTCGAAGAGCAACAGTGTGTGGACCCATCACATTCTCATCATCAATCATTCTAACATAAGCATTAAGACACTGCATCACAGTTGATCTTCATTTGGTGGGACCTCATTCAATGGATGAACAGAAGACAAAATTGCAAGTTCATACTAATGTGCTTTGAAGGAAGATCATGTCCTGGATCAACATACAATGTCTGTATATGCCAAGTCTCCATGTTCTTTGTGAATAAGACAACCACTGCCTCCCACCTAATCAGCCAGAGGAGCCTGTCTCCAATATAAAACTCTATCTCCCTTCCTCCATCACTTTAGACTCCAACATTGTGTGCTACAATCAACTTTGCCAGCTAGAATGGGAATTGCATCAAGCTCAGGCAGAGGATGCTCTGCATGAACTTCATGACAGTTTACATCTGTGATCTTATGTGTACATGGACAAGGATCACTTTCAGCAGGGTCAATGCTGGAACACATGGTCACATGGGATTATCAATTGTCTTGAGGTAAAGGTGGATGCAGCAGCAGCAAAACATCAGGCAGCTCGACAGGCTATCAGTACACTTGCATCACCACTGAACCAGGTTGGGTGGGCAATTAATTTTCCTGTACTGAATGCTTCTTACATCAAGGGTTTAACTGATACATCAATGCCCAAACATGACAGGAGGAGGATGGATACATCACAGGGTAGTCGACAAGACAGAAATCTCCCTGAATTGGAGGGTCATCAGGATATTTTGTGGATCTGGAAGCAGCTGGGGAGCTTGGAGAATACTGATGAGCTACTACAGGATGGTGAGTCATCTGTGATTTTTTCTGTCCCTTTGTGGCCATCTGCTTACCTCTGTACTACAGATCTTCAAATAGAATTTTGCAAGAGTAAGGCACATGCAGATCATTGGGCTGAAGAGGTGGAGCTCTTGCAAGAAGAGATGAAATGTGTAAAACTTTTTTTCCAGACACATGCAGACCAGTGCATTGGGCATGCACATGCAGTTGGAACAACCATCCAACCATCAGATCCAGCAACAGCCGAGGGTATGCATGCATTTGCAGCTGAACAAGCATGGCAGTTCCAGGAAATGCAGGCAAATTGCAAGCACATCTGGCGGTATGTTGCAGCATTTGTGAGCTTAGGACAAGGGGACATTGTTCCATTGGAGGTACAAGCAGGTGGCAATGACAAACTAGATATAGAGTAAATCGCACTGGAATATTACTGCCATGTATTCAGTGGACTGAACCTAAAAAGGGAAGGTGACAAAATGGTTTCAACAGCCCTAATGCAGACTCAGAAAGAGGTTGTCATTGAGCTAGACAGCAAGCAACATCACTGGATGGCAACATAGCCCAATTGGGAAGATGGCTTAGCCCTAAATAGAAAGGGGCAGCCATTGAGCTAGATGGCAGGCAGCAACATAGTCCAATTAGGAAGAACACCAAGCATCCTACATGTCATACCTTATGTTAGACCATAATTTTGCAAGATGAGGCTTCTAGTTAGAATGGTAGTCTGCAAAATGAGGTTTCTAGTTTGAAGGATGCCTTGCAAAATGCTCTTCTAAGGACCAAGTAATTATGCATACACATTCTTCTTCCACTACAAATATATTTTGCAAGACACTACCATCATCTGGTGTCCCAAATCCTCTGAAAACCCAACATCATGCTTGTTGACATTGACAAGAAAACCCCTATTACATGGCCCTCTGTTTGAGCCATCACTGAAGTAACTACCCAAGACCATGAACCCAAGAGAATTTCCAACACAGTTACTGATAAGACCTACATTGTCCTTACCACACAGTCCAATCATGTCTTTGTCCTGATCCTCACTGTCTGGGATGATTTCAACTTTTGTCTCAGTCACAGACTGTCAAGGACAGCTATGTTCACAGGTCTTCAATCTCAGGAGCTGCTGGCATCTCCAAGATTCACTCATATTACTGCAACTTATGATTGGTTTTTGCTTTGCAGACAAGCCTGTAGTGGGCTATGACTCAACCATGCAGACAAATGACAGGGACAAGATCACATCCATTATGTGTGATGGCAAGTGGTTCACAGTCATTGAAACCATCTTCAAAACCCAATCCCTTGTTGGGCATGATACACATGTGTGGGAGGTTGAATATGAAGGGAGGAAATACATTCTTAAAGATGCATAGGTTGAGTCTTCATGTTCTACAAAGGAATTCAGCATTCTAGCATAACCTCCAAGGGATGAAGGGTATTCCTCAGTTATTTTGTGGATGTGACATCTCTATTACTCACTACAGAACTCATCCAGTGTGGTCTTTGTGGGGATGAGGCTAGGTCTTGAATTTGGCAAAGGGTTGTCTCATCTACTATTGGTTACCATATTGCATCTTTTTCTACAAAGAAAGAGTTGATCTCAGCCTTCTGAGACATTGTCACTAGTATGTAGTATCTCTATATTTCACTTAATGTTTTTGGTTAATTAGCACTCAAGAGACTGTCCAATGAAAAGGACTTGGTACATCAGGACATCAGCTACAACAATATCCTTCTCCTCATCTCAGAAGACTTTGTGGCTGTGGGCCAGCACTTCGTGTGGCCAGTACTTGTCCTTTTAAGGTTACATTGTATCATATATTGACTTTTCATGCAGGCTTCTTACAAATACAAGTCTTGCTTATCAATTATGGTAATATTGACATCTATTTGTTCATAGTTACATTTGTGATATTACAATCTTATAATAAACTGATTATGTTGCCATTGAAATACTTATTTATATTTGTTTACCAATATTTATACCAACCAAATAACCTGATATGGATCTTATCTGATGCACAATTTTCTTGCCATCAAGAATATGCTAGTTTCATGTCATGGAGGGCTTTCTATATTTGGCAATTAAAAACATGAGTAGAAAATTGTCAAATGTTAAGAAATATCAATTATCACATAAGGAAAGAGCTGGATGAGATGCCATTGATGGATTGTTGATTTTTACAATATTATGCACAACTTTTGTAAAAATTGTGTAATCATACAAATAGTAACAAATAAGGACAAATCTAAGTGCCTCATGGCTCTAGTTATTAGGCAATGGCATGGGTAACCCATGGGTACTTTTGAACGTACCCATACCCATACCTGCATTTACCCATACCTGCAACCCGTGGGTCATGAGCCACAGGTCATGGCGGGTATGGGTTTCATCGGGGGTCTATTAATGAAAATACATTTATTTAATTATATACTTTACAACAATTATCAAACCACCCTACAAGCAGGTGCTCATAGGCATGGGGTGCATTGTGGGTGAAATAAAAGAAAAAAGAAAAAAAGAAACAGTCCAGGAGACCCATGTCCCCTGGGCCAGAGAAAAGAAGAAAACACCCAGGAGACAAGGGTCTCCTGGGCCTGGTGTTGGTGTCCATGGTGGTGGTGTCGTTGTCCCCTCGTTGTTGTCCCCCCTCTCATTGTTGTACCCCTTCTCTTTGTTGTTGTTGTTCCCCCTTCTTCATTGTTGTTGTCCCCCCCTCTTATTGTTGTCCCCTCCCTCTCATTGTTATCTCCCCTCCCTCTCATTGTTGTCCCCCCTCCTTCCCACCCATCCTGCGAGCAGGGGCTCACAGCAGTGGTGGTGGTGGTGGCATCATCCCCATCCCCCTCAGTCCTCCTTGTCATTGTTGTTCATCAGACCACCCACAATCCACCCCATGAGCAGTTGCTCATGAGGCTGGGGGCAGGTGCTAGCTCATTCCTTCATTGTTGTTGTTGGTGGTGGTGTCCCCTGTCATCAGCCTGCCAGTCGTTGTCCCTCCATGTCCCCCTCCCCTCCTCTCCCCTCGTCTCCTCACCCTCACCCATCCACCCTGTGAGCACGGGCTCACAGCAGTGGTGGTGGTGGTGCCCCCCCATGTCGTCATCATGTCCTGGGTCATCATCATCCCCCATCATTGTTGGTCCACTGTTGAGCACCCATGGTCCACCTTGCAAGCAGGGGCTCACAACGGTGGTGGCAGGTGCCAGTCGGCTTCGTTGTCCTGGAGTCATCATTTCTGTCGTAGTAGTAGTATTTCAGTTAGTAACTAAAAAAGATTGTTAGCAAGAAATGAAACAAGAGTTAAGAAACACTTACTAACGGCCCAAGAGATGTCAAATAACGTCTCATGAGCCCTTTTTTCATTTGCTTTGCCTCTTCATTGTTTCCCCCTCATCTCCAGTCGTCTCCCAGTCCCATTGTTGTGTTTGGCCTGGTGGCAGCATTGCTGTTATCTCGCCATTTTGAAGTGGTACCTGGTCCCACCCCACGAGCAGGTGCTCACGGTGGTGGTTCTTGGTGGTGGCCATCATCGTGGTCTCACCCTGTTTTTCATTGTTCACCATTCTGTATTGCAAGCAAGATGCATGGCGAGCATACAAACATGTGTAAACATATAAACGATTGATGATCAACAATGTTGTGGACACACGTTTTGTGTGCACACAAGGCCAAATGGTCTGTGCACAATGGAGGGGGTATATAAACCCCCATTTCCAATGTTCGTGGTTAAGGCATGACAGGGGCAAGGGTATACCCCTGTGTTTTTGGGTTAAGGGTATGAGGGGTAAGGGTAGGGGTTTGGAAGTCCATACCCTTGCATACCCCTGTACCCTTACTAAGGGTATAGGGGTATGCTTACATAAGAATATTGTTTGATTTTCCAGCTACAAAGGTTTATATTCAAGAATTAAATTCAGATTTTGGAGTTGTCCAACATTATGATGGCTTCATTATGTCTATAAGAAGGTTACTTGTTGGATTAATAGCAAATACAATAGTTATCAACACTTTTTATATAAATTTTGACCTAAAATATGTTGATTTGTGCAAAAACCTTGTACCCTTGACAACCCCCCCCATACCCTTGGCAACCCTTATATGTTTCCATACCCTTACCCCAAAGGGTAGGGTATTCAGGGGTAAGGGTAAGGGTATGAGATTTTACATATAAGGGTAACCCCTGTCATGCCTTATTCATGGTGGGGCAATTCCCCATCATTTAAATTTAAGTAGTATTATTTAATAGTTTAATGCTACTAGTGCTAGTGAGCCCCCCATTAGTGGTAGGTAAGCCATGGGTTGTGGGTAGCAATCTGCTAACCTGTACCCGCAAACCCACACGGGTTGCTAAACCCATGCAGATCCTTACTACATAGTTATTGGAACAGGTCAAATTATGCTGAATAGATGAAAATTGAGCTGGTTACTATGATTGGCAACATAGATAGTACCACACAATACCAAACAATGATGCCGACACTTGATAGCAGCTTACAAAGATCAATTTGTAAAGACTAATGGTCATAAAAGCAAATTTCATGTCAATTATCTATTATTAGCCACTTTCCCACAGTTTGAGCAGGTCACACGATGAAACAAACACTGTATTTGAACTCAGCATGAAAATCCGAGTGAGATGGTATATAATTTTGTTTGGTTAGAGGTCAGGCTATAGTTAGCCTATTTTGGAAATATATTGCTGCAGTCCAAATTATCAATGAATCAATGAATCAATCAAAAAAGTGGCTATTTTCTGGAATGATAAGAACGAGTCTTAAGTAAACTTAAGGACTCTTAAGGACTCATAATAATCAAATATTTCAAAAATAGAGACATATAGATTACAGTTATCACAAGTATGATTGCTTAGAGCAGTTTGAATTTCATGACTTTTACTTTTGGAATTAATTGCAATCTCATGGCATTTGGCAATGGCTTTGAGTTCAGCAACTGTTAGCTTTGGTAACAAAGTGTCCCATGATACATAAGCTGAAACTAATGCAGGATTTGAGTTTTGCAATTCAGTTGCTTCCAAGATAGTTGAGTAACTTTTAAACTTGAAAATTTCTGCAGTACTAGATGAATTTACAAAGTGATGAAGTTCTGCTGCAGTAAACATCTTTGAAGTTCCACCACCAATAATGTTAGATACAGGTGTTACTACATCATGGACTTTGATGTTTGATGTTTTTTCATACAACAAATTGGTACCTTTACAAGCTAAAGTGAATCCAGATCTGAAATAAAATAAAGCCAAGGAATGCAACACTTTGATATAATTTACAATCAGCATGAATGCTGCAAGATGATACATAAGAAGCCTAGACATCAAATGAGACAGACTATTATTAACAACAGGCAATAGACCATTGAATTTTCTCCTATATGCAATATAATCATGTTTTCTGAGGAAATTTCTTTGAAGCTTCAACATGATTCCAAGACAAATGTTGTATTGAAATCCAAGATCAAAGCAATCTATCCATGTTGAAAATACTCTGGTATATAATTCTAATAGTGGAGATGGTTTCCACCACTTAAATAAATGGATTACAATTTTGGTGGCCATGTTTTCAGTAGCTTTTTGACAACTACTTATCAAATTCAAGAGACTAAAATCAGCAAATGGATTCAAGATACAAGACTCAGAAGCATCAGGCTTAAGATATAACTCAGATTGATGCAAAGTGTGGTGTACCAAGGAATAATGCATGGAGACATAATATATGGGATACTGTTCTAATAGACTATTTCTGAGGTAGTTCTCAAACATTTTATTGGGGTAATTCCCAGAGATGTTATTGGGGTAGTTCCCAGACACCTCACCCAACCCATGCATCAAGACATAGGATCAGCAAATGACAAATCATATGCAGGTGATGCATACAACAGAGAAAATGATGGTGGAGAGCATAAATCTTTAACTAGGAAAGGATGTAATGGCTGTAAAAGCCACAGCAAAAAAAAATGGAGGATTACAGCAAAAGGGAGACTCAGAAACTGCATTGTTGGGAGATGATGGTGGTTCAGGTTCAAGAGGCAAAGTGACAAGTTGAAGTTCAGACTCCACCTCATATGCTGTACAGCTATGGCAATAAGGTTCAATGGCCAAAAAAGGAAATAACCACTTTTGATAGGAAATTTCAAGTTGAGTTCAGATCAGTTATTTATATAAGCCAAATACAAATAAATAATGAGCAACACCACATTTTTGCTACTAGATTGACTTTTCATGCAGGCTTCTTACAAATACAAGTCTTGCCTATCAATTATGATATTATTGACATCTATTTGTTCATATTTATATTTGCGATATTATAACTTGTATAGCTAAACTGATTATATTACCATTGAAATTTTGTTATTTGTATTTGTTTACTAATATTTATACAAACAAAATAACATGATATGGATATTATCTGATGTGCAATTTTCTTGCCATCAAGAATATGCTAGTTCATGTCATGGAGGGCTTTCTGTATTTGGCAATTAAAAAAATGAGTAGAAAAATGTCAAATTATTCAATATTTGTAAAGAAACATCAATTACTATATAAGGAAAGAGCTGGATGAGATACCATTGATGGATTGTTGATTTGTACAATATTATGCACAACTTTGGTAAAAGTTATGTAATCATACAAATAGTAACAAATAAGGACAAACCTAAATGCCTCATGGCTCTAATTATTGGAACTGGTCAAATTATGCTTAATAGATGAAAATTGAGTGACAATGTAAATAGTACCACACAATACCAAACAATGATGCCAACAGTTGATAGCAGCTTACAAAGATCAATTTGTAAAGACTAATGATCATACAAGCAAATTTTATATCAATTATCTATTATTAGCTACTTTCCCACAGTTTGAGCAGGTCACATGATGAAACAAACACTGTATTTGAACTCAGCATGAAAATCCGAGTGAGATGGTATATAATTTTGTTTGGTTAGAGGTCAGGCTATAGTTAGCCTATTTTGGAAATATATTGCCGTGGTCCAAATTATCAATCAATCAATCAATCAAAAAAGTGGCTATTTTCTGGAATGATAAGAACGAGTCTTAAGTTACGAGTCCTTAAGTTCTTATCATTCCAGAAAATAGCCACTTTTTTGATTGATTGATTGATTGATAATTTGGACCACGGCAATATATTTCCAAAATAGGCTAACTATAGCCTGACCTCTAACCAAACAAAATTATATACCATCTCACTCGGATTTTCATGCTGAGTTCAAATACAGTGTTTGTTTCATCATGTGACCTGCTCAAACTGTGGGAAAGTAGCTAATAATAGATAATTGATATAAAATTTGCTTGTATGATCATTAGTCTTTACAAATTGATCTTTGTAAGCTGCTATCAACTGTTGGCATCATTGTTTGGTATTGTGTGGTACTATTTACATTGTCACTCAATTTTCATCTATTAAGCATAATTTGACCAGTTCCAATAATTAGAGTCATGAGGCACTTAGATTTGTCCTTATTTGTTACTATTTGTATTATTACATAATTTTTTTTAAAACAAAAGTTGTGCATAATATTGTAAAAATCAACAATCCATCAATGGCATCTCATCCAGCTCTTTCCTTATGTAGTAATTGATGTTTCTTTACATTTGACAATTTTCTACTCATTTTTTTAATTGCCAAATATAGAAAGCCCTCCATGACATGAAACTAGCATATTCTTGATGGCAAGAAAATTGAGCATCAGATAATATCCATATCATGTTATTTGGTTTGTATAAATATTGGTAAACAAATATTTCAATGGCAATATAATCAGTTTAGCTATACAAGGTTATAATATTGCAAATGTAAATATGAACAAATAGATGTCAATATTACCATAATTGATAAGCAAGACTTGTATTTGTAAGAAGCATGAAAAGTCGATATATGGTACAATGTAACCTAAAAAGGACAAGTACTGGCCACACAAAGTGCTGGCCCACAGCCACAAAGTAAACTTAAGGACTCATAACAATCCAGAGAGTTTATGTCAGGGATTGTTGATCAATTTTGAATATGCTGCAAGCAGAAGCAAATCCCATGCATTGGCTCCTGGTTCTCATACCATTTGTATCCTTTTCCCCTGTCATTTCAATTCTTATCTGTCTGTTTTGCAGGGAACTGCTCCATTCATGTCAGTTGAACTTCTTACAAAGCAGGAAAAAATATGACATGACTGTTATCATGATCTTGAGTTGCTTTTTTTCATTTTGATCTATCTCTGTACCAACTTGAGTGGCCCAAGTACCATCTGGACCCAGGAAGAGTTAGAGGTCTTTACCAGTATTTCTTGTGGTTCAAGACATCATCCAGTCATCATCAGATTGGAATTAACAAAGCTGGTGCCTTGTGTAATTTCAGAATGAACATACTGAATTTTTTTGCACCCTATTTCGAGGATCTAAAGCCCTGCAAAATAAAGCTCTTCAAGGCAATGTATCACAAAAAGCCTGGAAACCCTGCCCATATCTTGCATGACACCATGATCAACATCTTCACCAGAACATTGGAATCCCTTGCTGAAGAGAAGACTGCATCACACAATTTTCAACCCCTCTTAGTCAACTCTCCATTACAACTATGAAAACATTCTCTTGGTATCCACAACAACAACCTTGGTATGAAAAAGAAATTTAAATCTGTGAGCTTAGATGCAGTAGGAAGTTCAGCTGGGGGGTCAGAAGCCTCGAAGTCCTTGGGCAATAGTTCCTGGCAATGACATGGCATTCAGTGGGAGCAGTTGGGGTAGTAGAAGGTCCAAATCTTGTGGTTCACATTCAACCCAGTCAGGTCACAACATTCTGGTATCAGTAATATGTTCTCTTCAGACTTGTACATGTTCTCCATTCTTCATACATATGTACATAGAGTGTATCCCTGGTAACTGGCCTATGCCGGTTAGTGTTTAAAGGTCCAGTTCATAGAACCGGAAAAAAAAACTGAAACCCAACCCAACCCAACCGAAAGCAACCAAACCGTCGGTTGTGGTTGCTTTGTTTCAAGGGCAGTTCAGTTGCCGGTTGCCTCTATTTGAAAATAATTAACAACCGTTCGAAAACCGGTTGCAATTGGTTGCAACTGGTCTTCTCACAGTACTATATAGCCTCTACTACTCAGCTAAACATATGAAGTGTGTTCGAAAAATATAACTAATATATACTAATTATACTTACATTATGAGTAGACAAAAGGGCAATGGGAACCCTGGGGGCAGAAAGTACTCATTTCATGAGTGCTTATATACCCCGTGGCTGTGCACAGACCATTTGGTCATGCTTGTTGCTCCCAAAAAAAAAGTGGCACCACTATTCAAACAACTCCCACGACCACACAACGCTGCATCTCTACCACCCACACCACCTACCTCAAAAACATCTCGCTGGATGACTGGAAAGTGCACCCAAACAACAAACTAGTTGTCATTTGGGCCTCAGGTATGCTTTCTAATTGTTAACTTGTTCTTTTTTACTAACTAATAATCTTCTTTTTTAGATTCTTACCTTTTGATGATGATGTCACCCTCGTGCTCCCATGACACTGATGCCAGCTGATGCTGACAACAATGACAACAACGGATATGCCATTATCACCACCCCACCTGCAAAGTAGGCCCAAACAACAAGTATGATTTTTATGATGGATTTCTTATGATTACTAACTAAGTTTTGTATTCTGTTTTTAGATTCTTAACAATGTATGCCACGTCACACAGCGCCACCATCCTGCCTGCAAGCCACTGCTCATAGGGGGCAATGAGGTGCTGATGATGAATGGCGCCATGTCACCCAGCACCACCAGAGGCTAACAAATGACAACATGAACAAGAGGGGCCGACGAATGACAATGTGATCAGAAGGAGGGGGCCAACAGATGACAACACAAGTAGGAGGGGGGCAGGCTGACAAACAACAATGTGAGCAGGAGGGGCGGCTAATGAATGACAATGCGAACAAGGGGGGGGGGGGGGAAATGAACGACAATGCAAGCAGGAGGGGGCCAACAAATGACAAGAGGGGGGCCAACAAACAAGCAGGGGGGGCCAACAAACTACATATGATGCCCCACTCATGCTACAATGCGAGGTGGGGCCATTGTTTTTCTTTTGCTTTTTCTTTCTTTCTTTTTTCTTTTCTTTTTTATCTTCTATTATCAACCTATCACCGCTGCAAGCACCTGCTTGCAGGGTGCTATGTACTTAGTTTTTTAAAATATATGGTAAATTTTAGTTAGAGACAAAATTTGCTGGTAAAAACCAGTGGCAACCAGCTTTCTGAGGGCAACCGGACTGATGTGGACTGGTTCTCATCAGTCCAGTTGCGGTCCTTGTAATTTAGGTGTCAGTTTGGACCAGTTGCAGTCCCGGTTGCCCCTCTTGGGGGTCAAAAAACTGGACCGAACCGGACCTTAAAACACTAATGCTGGTTATCTTGCATATGTATGTACATCTAGATGCAGTTACTATGTGCTCATTATGCCAATAACATTGTGTTGTTTTCTTTGCTTTGTCACATGTAATGTGTACACACATACACTTTTGACTTTGTCCAGCAACTATGCATCCAAACCACAACCTACTCCATGGCTCTAACATCACACAATTCAGAGATGCCTCTCCTAAACTGAGGCTAGATTCCTACTATCATCTGGCACAAGGTGGTAGTTCATATAATAGTTCAACATTGTCATCACTCCTGAGTCATTCATGGGACTCCCTCCAGGTAAAAATTGGCTTTCTATATATTGAGAGCCTGTTTTACTATCTGGCAGAGTCAGTTTCCATTCTCCCACTCAACTGCACAGCTCAGTTTAACATCAGCAAGCTCACAAGACAGTCTTTTCATTCTTAAGCAGGCTAACAAGAAATTAGAGCAGGATCAACTTACTCTTGAAGCAAATAACCAGAGATTAGAGCAGGACAAATTTGTTCTTGAAGCAAAACTGAATGCTCTTGAGTGAGTATCAATTTGGAGAGTTCCTGTTGAACTACTGATCAAACATTTGTTGTCTGTGACTAAGACAGGCATGCTCAGTCTCTCAATCCCAGTTCAATAACAGCTATCCCCACACAGTCTTCTGTCAAGTCCAAAGACATTTTGATACCTCTCAGCATGCTTCCTGCTGCCAAACATGAAGACACCCTCTAGTGAAATTCTGGCATCGACACAAATGGAACACTGCCAAGAATTGAATCAAGTCACACACATTGGGACTGGTGCTCAAGGAAAGACCTGTGCAGCCCAAGGGGAGAATGTTACACTAAGATTCATTGAGGATGAGAATGGGAACATTGTAGATGGTTTCAAGGCCACTGTGATGCATAGGTTTGCTTGTGAGCTCTGGGAGAGCCTGAACATCATTGGGAAAGCACCAAAAACTTGGGGCAAGGTCAATGCCATGGCTGGAGTAGCTGCTCAATACCAGAATGAGATGGAGTGAAAATTTCCTGAGCTTCCCCTCTGTGGCAATCATTGGAAATCTGATTTTATAGTGACCTTGAACTATCCATCATGGTACAATAACAATGTTGAGAAGCAAGAATATTTAAAGTGCACATCTGTAGATCCCTCTCCCAATGCCAAGAGACCTAGAGCATCTGCAGAAGATCTGATCACTCCCTCTGTACCCCCCACCACCACATAAGAAGTGGAGTAAGCATGGTGCTAGAATTACAATCAAGGGGATAGACTCTCAATCATTGGCAGTGACTCTTTGTCTTTATTTTGCAATGCATTGATTCATCACAACATTCACAGGATTTCCCATTAGCAGACAACCCCAAGGCACCTGGATGCGATACTTGCAGTCTACCAGAAGGCCTCAAGGATCCTGAAACTCATCCAAAATCTTAGGTAAGGTTTCAGAGTTTGTTACTACTAAATACTGACTGTGTATTGAGGTCAAAAATCCTTTGTCTTTGGTTTCTCCTGCAATAGCAGCCTCAGTGGACAATACAGCAGCAATGCTGTCAACAACCCCAGCAGTGGACCAGATGACAACAATCCCAGTGGTGGACCAGATGGTGACAATTCTGGCAGTGGATCAGACAATGACAATCCCAGTGGTGGACCAGACAATGACAATTCCAGTGGTGGTCCATGGAGCAGACAGTAATGACACTAACAGTGATGGGAGGGACCATAATGGAGGCAAGCAATCTCACCTCTTCCATTTACCCCAACATCACTACCAGTGAGACAACCACAGTCAGCACAGAAAGCTTCAACACATCCCTCATCAATGACTCTGTGGATGGGATACAGGGTGCTTTACCCAGAGCTTTGCTAAACCCAATAGTTCCGCTGATTTCAACTTTGATAATCCGACTACAACCTCTGTGGCTCCTGTCAATACCCCTATGACTGCAACTCCCACCGACATGCCTGCTACTCTAGCTTGTGTCAATGCTCCTGCTCCTGTTGATTCTCCTGCTACCATCACAGTGCCCAGTGTAGGAGGAAAGAAAGTTGGGATGATGCAGCCAAACCCTCATTCAACTACTGCCCAGTAAGTAACCATGTTGTAGAAGTTCTAAGTTTACACAAAAATTGCCCATCTGACTTGGATAACCAGATACTTATGTGCTTTGGATTGGAAGGAGAGTAACCCTCATGGTTCCACAACTGATTTCAAGTACTATTATGACAACCTCTCTATAGAGCAGAAGAAGGTCTGCATGCATCTGTGTTTAAAGCTTAAGTATCATGATACTCACTACTTACATAAATTACAGCACTGGAAGGATTGTGAAGCCTCTGCAGTAAGTTATCTATCTCCATGTGACACAGTCCTAACATCTTCACTGGCAATCACAGAAAACTGCACGCATATGCGCTCCCAGGGTGTCCAATACCCAGACTAATCGCACATCACGTGTAACTGTAGAATTGGAAAGGTATAATCTGGTAGGAGGTTGGTCATGGTGTTGCAAGCTTCGCAGGTTCACATTGTGATTTTTGTTGTTTTTATGGGATGTTTTTGCAATACAATAGTATTATTTTGCCTTGAGAGATTGATTAATATTGATTGCAAATAGAGCAAAATTGAAACTTATATGGCGTCATTTCAACCCTATTTATATATATCTAAAAACATTCAAATGGATATGATTACATTTGACCCAACAGAAAATGGAAGGTTAATCAAAAATATCTGAGAAGTGTTTCATTCCTCGATATATATGTAGTTGTAGCCATTTACATATATTTACAGCAGTACAGCAGTTTTTTTTGTTCTAACTCGATCTAACCCTCTCTGGTTCGACCGACTTTTGACTGGGGTTTTGATGAACTGCCAGTGAAATGCGGATTACGTAAGCGCATAGTAAAGCATCGACGCGTCACCCACTGGCAGAACGACCGACGCTCATCAGACTTATAGACCACCGTGACTATGGTATGTTCAATATGTATTCCATGACTTCGTTAACGCGCCATTCACACGCTTCTGCAGTTTCGGAACACTTATGATTCAGATAACACCGTCTTCTCCCCCCAAGGCCGTCTACACCAAGTCGAATATGCCTTGGAGGCCGTGAAGCAAGGGTCAGCGGCAGTAGGCCTGCGTTCTAAGACGCATTCTGTGCTCCTAGCCCTTAAGGTAGTTCAATGCATTATGAGGTGTTTTGCATGGAAAATAACTCTGGAATCACAGCGATCGACGGGTGAACTAGCCTCATACCAGCAAAAGATGTTCCGTATAGATGACCACGTTGGAATCGCCATCGCCGGACTGACATCTGATGCGCGGGTATTGAGGTATTTATCTTATAATGTGGTGAATCTCGGGACACTGATTAGATCTTGTTGTAGCAACTTCATGCGACAACAAGCGATGTCGTCGAAGATGGTGTTTAACCGTCCTGTGCCTGTGAATCGGCTCGTTTCAGCTATTGCCGACAGTTCGTCATTCACTTTGGTATATCCATCGTATGGTCTAATATATATGTGCTAGAGGCTCAAGTAAACACTCAAGAGTATGGCCGTCGTCCGTATGGTGTCGGGTTCCTTGTCATTGGGCAGGACGAATCTGGACCGCATCTCTACGAGTTCTCCCCGTCGGGGAACTCGTATGAGTACTATGCCATGTCTATCGGTGCTAGGAGTCAAAGCGCGAAAACGTATTTGGAGAAGCACTACGGAAGTTTCGCGGACTGTACGTGCCCGTTCTTTGTTTAATCTCGGCTGGTTGTCGACTGTACATTTGCCTAGGCTCCCTAGAAGACCTTGTTAGACACGGACTCCACGCTCTTCGTGAAACACTCCAGCAAGACAAGGAGCTCAATGTAAATAACACATCGATCGGGATCGTTGGGCCGGCAAGCCCCCACGAAAAAGCAGTGCCTCCCAGTGGACCATTTCGTATCCTCGAGGGAGAGACGATCGAGCCATTCTTGAAGACAATGATTCCAAAACAAACAGACGCAGCTGCCCCTAACCCCCCAGCGACGACTGCCGACGAAGATGTACAAATGAGTGAATAGATTATATGTTTAGTTCTATTTCTCCCTTCATTTCAATCTGCTTTTGATCAATTGTGAGGTGTGGTTGAGTTGTATTCTAGGGTACTAGCTGCTGTCCAGGAAGTCTTGATCTATTTTCCCGCCACTGAACTTGCTTGTCTCCACAATCGTGCAGCCAGACCTGGTTTTCGCAGTGTGACAAGGATATGTATCATAGCACTGAGGAGCATGACACTTCCTGCTTGATGAGCTGCAGCCAATGGGACAGGAACAAGGTACAATAGCGTCGAAATTCCGAGGAGAACTTGCAGGTTGGCCATGGCAAAGGCAGCAGTAGCTGCCATGCGCGTCAAAGGGGGCAACACAGCACGCAATCCTGGGCGGAACGTCTGCGCGTAAAGCAGCGCTGTACCCAGATACGTGGTCGTGGCCTAAGATGATGTTAGACTGTGATGTTTGTAATAACCCAAGTAACTGCGGCGCACCAAGACACGATGGTCGAATTGCACAGTAGTAGGATTCTCAAAAATGTTTCTCCACAGGTCAGAATTGTCAGCGTTTTTCGCATAGGAAGGGGAGAATAGTTCATCGCTCGGAGGTGCGAGACGCCCACCCATCAGAGGAAACTCGTTATAGAGCAGTCCGGCATCCAGACCAGCCACGAAGGCACCTAGAATTATGATTTGTGAGTTACCAGGATAATAAGCAAGATAAGATACACCCTTACCTGACAATGCCGTCAAAAACATTAGACCTGTGATTGCCCAAGCCTGAACCTTAAATGCTCGGACAGTGGGATTGCTCAAGATGGATTGAAAAGAGCTAATTCCTTTGACACCACTCCAGTCCGCACCTTTACTGAACTTCCAGTCTTTGATCGTGGCCATGCCTGCGCCAAACATTCCCGCATACAACGCAATAGCCGTTCCCAGATGAGCTGCCAAGCGATATTGTGATACCCTGGGCACTGCACCTGGGGTATCCATAATGGAGTCCTCTAAGCCAGATTGAACCATATACCACCCGAGAAATCCTTGGACGCCAATAAGCGCAGCCAGGCCACTCATTTTAGCGACCATGACTCCGGAAATCTTATTTCGTCCAGCAAAGTAAATGAGAGGGCCGACAAAAACGACACCAATCAGGCGCCCTAAGATACGGTGACCCCATTCCATTCTATAAATGAACTTGAAATCATCGAGTGAGGCCGAGGAATTCAGCCTAGATGCAATATTAACTCCGTTTCATGAAATCTCTCGCGAACACATACAACTTAAACTCCGGAGTGTTTTTGTATTTATCGAACTCCAGGATCCATTCCTCGTGGGTCAGCGGTGGCAATATCCCAGTAACCGGCCTCCATTCCGTGATGCTCAAGCCTGACTCCGTCAGACGAGTGATACCCCCTACTACAATGATGGCAAAGACCAGAGTGGACGATACCATAAGCCAAATTCCAACGGATCGAGGAGGCAACACCAGTAGTGAACTCTGAGCAGTAGGACTGTTTTTTGTTGAAAAGAAGCTGGGCCGGAGGACGCGTGAAGTTGGCCATTGGATAGGCGTCTTGCCAAAGCTCCCTATAAACCTTGTTAACGCAGTAATATGGCTCGGCGACGCCCGGTGACCAGCAGGAGTGCAGAGTGGTTTAAAGGACAAAGGCCCACATGGAGAAGGCAACAGTGCGCCGCGAGTAACAGACCTTGGTAATGCTACCCGGAGCATAAGAATGTCAAAGTCGGGAGATATTGAATGTTAGAAATTACATAATAACATTGCACGGCTTCCACGACATTTCTCTGTCGAAATGTTCGTTGCTTCCCGGAGGCTTGTTGCCTCTGTTTCTAATGTTCAGCGGTTCAGCAGCAGTACTCCACGACTGACGACTCCCGCACGACCCCCGCTTTCGGAAGGCGAGCAGGCTATCCATACCAAGCTGACAGAAAAGTTTTCACCCTCTGAACTCCGGGTGCAGGACGTTTCTGGTTGGCTAAATCTTTATGAACGTCGAATCTAACTAGATACTCATTCTACTTTATAGGGGGCTGTGGCACATTTTACGCAATTACTATTGCGAGTCCGACGTTCAAGGGATTGCCTATTGTGAAACAGCATAAGCTAGTTACAGAGGCATTGAAGCGAGAAATAGAGGGTATCCATGGTCTCCAGGTATGAAGATCTTTGAGTCGATCATCCAGCTCTCCAAAGCGCTTTTAGATCAAAACAATTTCACCTTGAACCTCTCGTATATGCTGGAGAGCACAACTGTGTTCCACCATTTGGTTGGGGCCACCTGCACTATCAGAGGGAGCTTATACCCGTAATCATATCCCGGGTGTACGCAGGCTGCAGCACTTAGCTTGATCAGGGACGACGAAGAGCTTCCGAGAATGCAAGGAGTTACATTGTCCCATTCATGGGCTCAAGCTATCACCAAGTAGAACAATGCAACTATATACTTGCCTCCCTTTCTCAGATCAACTCGAACCCTCACCCTAATTTTATTTTGAACAACCGTAGTAGACTTATTCCTTCCTGGGTATATGTTCGATGATTTGGATTATCAACAACCTGAAGCATGGTGTATATTCAACCTTTGGGAAAGCTAGCATGCAAATACCTCTTCCCAAGAGAATCTCTTTCTCAGCAACACAAAGAAACGTCTGTCAGCCTAGCAGAAAGACTGTAAAGGAACAGACATGTAAGATTGAGATCCGGGAGCACCTTTCTCCGCTTCTTGTAACAGAATAAAACCTCCGTCGTTGTTTCTGCCAGATCAGATAGTGTTTGCACAAGAAGAGGAAATGCCGGCTCAAAGTATACACAATCCGCGGCCAGTACCAAGTTCGGACGAGGAATATCCGGAGTGAGTGGAAATCCCCTGAAAATTAATATTATCAACGGCGTCTCTCGAATCTTGTCAAAACATAAAAAGCAGACCAATTCAATTCAGATACGAAAACATTCGACTCCAGATTGTTGTATTTCACATTCCGGCGCATAATATCGAGCAACGGTCTGTCCAGACATCGACGATCGTTATAACGACCGATGAAGTTATGCATTAAGCTGGGGAACGAACAGCTGGTCTGTTATCCACACATTGCCACCTAGTTTCCCAGTAACTAATCCGACGAGGCCAGTCCCGCTGCCGAGTTCGAGGATAGTTCTACCTTTGATAACATCAGGGCCCTTATTGGCGATGTAGTTGGCTAGCACCTAGCCAGACATAGAAATATGCTTGATCAGAGTGAGATTTACTATCGAAGTCCTGACCTGTCCGGCAGGCCAAGTAATCCCCCCACAGCCTGGGGATGCGTCAACAAAGAGCGTTACTGTAACTGGAGGTTGTGAGGCATCTTGGTTGTTTGCGAAAGAGAAGTTGCGGATTTCATTTTGAATCGAATGTGTTTGTCGAGGAACCACGGGTGAAAGTTTGGGGGGCTCTGTTTTATAGCCAAGATCGATATCGTCATCTGGTTGTTCCATGAGGTGTCGAAGAGGATTTAGGATGTCGAGTTCTTCATCGCGAGCGATGTCGTTGAGCGGCATTGATCAAGTGGAGGTTACTAACTATAGGACATTCTGGACTGGTGGTAAACATGTGCAACGTATGATGTACCTCAGGCTAACGCAGGAAAGCCTCCGAGGCTTTCGCGTTCAAGTCGTTCATCTTGTCCCCCTCTGAAGTTCTGCCCATGGCTGACTTACATCAAGTCTCTTTCCGATGGTGGGTCAAGATACAACCCATATCTAACCTTCTTATCGCCCATGTTTAACTTAGGCCGCATTCTGAACCTATCACCGTTGTTGTCACTGGCACCTTCGATCAGGTGAGACTATCCTAATTCTCGTATAGGTGAAACCGACTCCCGCTTTCAGTGGTCATCGTCTATGCAACTTACTAAGGGACCTACCGGATTCAATGGCTCTACAACGATACCATGGGACGAGAAGATTGCCTACAAGTTTATTGTGGATGGACAATGGATGTTGGTGGAACACGAACCAACGGAGTTGGACCACCATGGCAACGTGAATAATGTATACACGGCACCTCCCAAACCGGGCCCGTCATCTGCATTGGGGGCTGATTCTCCTGCGTTGGTGTCTGCTACACTATCTGATAAAGCAACCGGTGAGCCGGAGGCTGCGTCAGGCCCTCATTTTCCTCAAATAATTGCAGATATGGCGGACGCCGTCGCTGCGCGCGAGGGTACAACATCTGCATTAAATTATCTTGCGTCAGGTCTCGGCGCGGCCATACACGGCGTCGTCGGCATTGATCCCATAAACGCAGAACAGGTAATCATACAATATGCTTCCAACCAGCCTAGTGCTCAACGTTATGGCATATTAGATCGCTCTGCCATCTCCGAACCCGGTTACGCCATCTGGTACGGTTGAGGAACAAGTCTTCCTTGTTCCAGAGGTGGGGTCTTCTGTTACTCCCGGCGTTCCCCTGGTTATGACTGTGACGGATCCTCTTATGCAATCCTCCCCCGAGGTGTCACTACCTACAACTTTAACCATGTTAACTGAGGGAATCGTTGGTAAGAGCCTTCCATCCCTGCTATCGTTCCGACAACATCTGATGCCCCCGTCGTTGATGAAACTGCAGTAATTAATTCGGACTCGGAGCCTAGCGCAACACAATCATCTGTGGTGACTACGCCACCTGCCCCTTTGTCAACTGATGAACCTGTGATCGAAACGTCTGGATCACATGAAGCCTCGGCAGGGGTGCCTCAGTCAGAAGCTCTGACCACCGTGGCAGTGAACAGCACTTCCACGCAAAAATTGGATTCTGCTTTCTCGATGAAGACAGCCGAAGATATAGCTGCACCAGATTCAATGGTGGTTGAGAAGATCTCGCAAGAGGAGCCGGCTTCTCCGCCGGTAGATGGGACGAGGGAGGACATGAAATCAGCGATTGTGCATACCAGCGGTTCGCAACCCAGGAATGAATCTCGTACAAATGGACACGGTGCAACACCAGCTGCCGCACTCGTAGTTGATACTGAAGTCCAACGTCCAAGTGCACCGGCAACACCTGGAAAGAAATCTCAGCCATCTTTCCCCACTAGCTCTCCCTCTAATTCTTCGACTAAGTCGTTCGCCTCTAAAGTCGGGACTGATTCCCGGAAGAAAAAAACATCTATTTTTAGTAAAGTGAAGCACTTATTTTCAGATAGCAAAGGGGAAAAGCAAAAAAAGTGACGGGCGTTGATTCCGTTTACTGGTTGTTTCACATCTATTCTCCTAAATCCAGGAAGGATGCTTACTAGCATTTTCCTGATCATTCTCAGCTGCTAATAGTTCGTTTTTGTGTATCAGCTTTACTGTCAGTTCAATTCATGCTATTATCTACACCTACAACAATGCCTGTAGTGAATAGTGAGACATTGTATACACTTCTGGATAACAACGTAAATCACACACCAGCAGCGATAGTCTCTCCTCCTCGCCGTATCAGGATTCTTCCCATGTCTTTATTGGCAGCGAAAGTCTCCAGTGGAATAGCGCACGTGACCGACACTTGTCCTGTGAATGTAACGGTTCTAAGAGTTATCTGCACCTCAGCGGACGTGCCCTTCGTCAGCACTCTTTTTAGGTCTGTCCATCAGAATTACGCCATGGCAGAAGGTTTATGTTACTAACCGAGGACTTGACTTGAGAGGTTTCCCGGAAGCTCGGTCGATCGTCGAGATCAATTTCAACATCGTCGCAGGTACGTCCCGAGAGTGGTGGAAAACCTCAATCTAAGAAGGGGCATGAACGTAAGGCACATGTCTTAAATTTGAAAATGTTACGGACCGATGCACCAGCGGTAATTGGCAGCTGGATATCGAACACGATGATTCTAGCAGTAAATGTGCTAACCAACGGAGGCAAATCTAACATCGAGCATAAAACATTTCCAATGCTCAGATGGATCGGATCGACTGCGGTCAGGTTTAGCGTAGCATTGGAACCGGCAGCGGCCCACGGAACATATTCTTCCTTAATATCAATCGCTGGGTGTTGAATCTAATCAAGGCACATCTAATATGAGTGACATACTTACATCTAACAATGGCAGTCTCATTGCCCGGGAGGATCCTCAAACGCTCGCCGACCTGAACGACACCACTGCAGAGTCTGCCAGAGACTGCAGTCCCGGAGCCTTGGCTTTTGAATACATTTGAGATCGGCATTCTCAGCGGCCCTGCGATATCCCGGGACGGCGGATCCAGTAGGTCTGCAAAAGAATATTAAAAAGGTGAAGTTGTTGCTCAGTTAACCAATCTACTTGCCTAGTAAATCAACCAGTGTCGGGCCGCTATACCATTTTCGCAATTGGCTGGCATCATCGCCTTGGCAGGTGGCAAGATTAACGCCCTGCATCGCACCAACAGGGACATATTTCGTTTTCGCAGGATGAAATCCCGACTGTAAGAGGAATGGCCGTAGAAGCGAACATATCTCTTCGTAGCGGTTACAGTTCCATTCGACCTAATCAAGATTGTATTAGGACAGAAAACTTGAAAATTGCAAATCTCGGACCTGATCCAATTTGTTGACGGCCACGATAACCTGAGAAACACCAAGACTTCTCACAAGGAGAAGATGCTCGCGAGTCTGACCACCGCGATCAAATCCTACCTCAAACTCGCCAGTTGCTGAATCAACCACGAGCAGAGCACAGTCTGCTTGGGAGGCACCAGATATCATGTTTGGAATGAACTCCTTGTGACCGGGAGCATCGAGGATTGTGATTTGTCTGTGTGGGGTGCTCAATGACTGCAGAGCAATATCCATTGTAATTCCTCTGCTTTACGGTGAGTGTAATCCATATGTTCAGTCGAAAATCCATACCTCTCTCGCTCTTCAGCTGTGCCATCTAGTCCCCAGGCCCAGCTGAAGCTACTTTTCCCAGCCCTGCTACTACCCCTCTCATTAGCTATTCGTGCCTTTTCATCCAGTCTACCAAGTTCATACAAGAGTCGACCCATAAGGGTCGATTTCCCGGCGTCAACATGACCTACGCAATGATATTCGTGGTAGGACACAATGATGGCCACCCAGGTGCACATACCAATAACAACAAGACTGACACCCTTTTTGTGATTTTCTTTATCAGCCTCAATTACGCGTTTCGCTTCCTCTATGAGCTTTTCCCTAGCGAAGCTCATTTTCGGTGGCTCCTCTGCGATGACATCGCTATCTTCATCTCGTGGTGTAAGATTGAGAGCAGATAAATCAAGATGACGGGGATCAACGCCTCGAACTGGGGTGGATGAGCCCGACTTCTTCGACAGAAGACCTCCCTTCTTTTGGGTTGGCGTGTTCGGTGTGCTTACACCGGCTGTCGGACGCGATGACGATGTAGAGCCCAATCCTGATGCCATTTTCTGCGCCTTCTCTCGTTCCTTCGCGGCTACAAGGTAGGAAATTAGGATACAAGACAATCAATAAATTATAACAATAACAGAAGCAAAAAATAAAAGTAAGAGAATCGAAGTCCTCATTTGGAGCCCAGTGAATTTCCAGCAGAACGGGTAGAGGAATTATCCTTTCGTTGTCCCAGAGCTGTCCCGCGCCGGGCGTTGAAAACAATATCATCTGGACTTGGGCTGTCAAAGATAAAGCCTTGCGGTGGCGAGAAATCCGGTGGCTTCATACGTTTAAGCCTCCCTGTTCGATTTCTATGGCTTTCATGGGAATCGACGGAAGCCTCGCCTGACAATGGTGAAGTCTTGTCTTGGTCTGTTTTCTCTCTGTGTCCGCGCTCTTTCGCCTGGTTGTGAGACGCTCCATGCTTATCCTTGTCTTGAGAGGGTGTCAGAATGTCATCGATAAGTAATGAAGCGAATGCCGAAGGCGACGCACGAACGCGACTCGGTGTTGGGTAGAACATTGGGGATGCTGAAGGGACAACTATCTCTTCCTCAGCTTTTGCATACTGCATTTCATTGGCTCTCTTGATTTTCTTTGCCAACTTGGACCGTCTGGGATCCGGAGGGTCCATAACGTTTGATAGAGGTACAACATACTGTTTGGGAATGACGGGGGAACGAGAAGGATCTGTGAGACTGTACAACGATTGGTACGAGGTCGTTATAGCTGTTGTCACGGTGGGGCCGTTCGCGATAGGAGTAAGATACTCCGTAGTTGGCTTCGGTAACCGAGGGGCCTTGCTCGCGTCAGCTTTCGCTTGAGCCAACAACGCCAATTTCGATGGGAGACGCATAGGTTGACTCTCGGGTAAAGCGGGTACCAATGCACCTTTCGGCGAATCAGCAACGACGGGGCGAGGTGTGGGTGTTTTAGAACGGTCTGATGACGCTCGAGATGGCGACAGAGGTTGATTTGAATTATTCTGGTCGTCAACCTCTTGTTTCAAAGCGGTCTGGATGGCGCGGCGAACATGAGATGTAATTGAGGAAGGTGTAAGGCTCGTTCGAGCGAAGACCTCTGCATTTCCTCCAGCTTCTTCATTAGGCTCTGATGGTGCAACTGTACTATTCGGAGGTCGGGCAGATTGTGCGGAAGGACGAAGAGCAGGGAAAGTCTTGACAGAGCCGGTGAGTGCAATTCCAGAAGACCTGGAACTTTGACTTTGACTAGACACACTGCTGGCTCGTGAGGTAGCTAGCATCGAAAGCTTTGATTTCTTAGGAAGAGGTGGAGGAATAGGTGCTTGTTTACTTGATTTCGAATTGTAGTCAGGTATTGAAGGGATTTCCTCGCTGGCTGGGACTGGTTCACTTGGCGGACGAGGAGACGAATGTGTACTGCGCGATTCTGAAGGTGGGAGAGAGGGTGCGCGTTCGTAGGTGGAAAGTCTGTGTAGAGCCGATCCAGATGGAGAGACAGGTATGAGGTTGGGGTCAATGGTTTCTGAGTCACGTAGCGAGAAATGTTGATGATCTGAAAGATCATGAGCGGTTGCAAAGGAGATAAGGGTCGAACATACCGACGATCTCTCCATATGACGAGGTTAGAGCTGAACTGAGTGGACGGGTCGTGTCATGAAGTCCGGAACGCCAGCGTGGGGTAGCCTCCGTACGTTCCGTCCTCTCTGTGATGGTGCTCAAAGCAGGCCTGATTATACGAGGTGTATCAGGTTCCGACACCTCCGTGACATTATTTTGCTGGGCTAGCACAATTAGCGGTACGCGGGACCGCACCTCAGGTTCCCCTTGCTGCTCCCAATGTCGGGGCTCGTAATATTCCGCATTGCTAGATGAACCATCATGGTTTTGTTGCACTGGAAGCGTGCTCGCCACATGGTCAGAGTCTGGAGCTGCGGAGATGAGCATTTGACAACTGGAAAAATGGGACAGGACTATGGGCAGGTAATGGATGATGCACCTTCTCATATAGATACCAGATAATTAACCATAGTACGGGGATAACCGGGATGGTCATCAATGGATAGAAGGACGTGCAGAAGCGAGGCAAGAGACAAAAGAAGGGGGATAGATTCAAAGCAAACTAGAGTGATGCTTACCTTTGCGCTGTTTGGCTAGATGTCTCCTTTCTTGTTCCTCTATGAAAGACGATCGGGTTTGAACTTTGCAAGGCTGGACTGTAAATGACTAACCAGTTGCCCACTGCAAGGTCTTCTCGACGTCAAAAAAATACTCCCATAGACAATCTCTCAGCGTCTGATCGGAGAGACCAGAGACATCTTCATCACCAAGAATTGTCTTGACCTGCTCCAAGGCAAAGATCATTTGCCCTACGAAGGTTGGAATAAGATGGGGAGTTCGGTGTAAGCTGAGACTGACCATGTTGCTCATCTGTCATACCATCATCCCCTCCATCCGAGAGTGCATCGTCGTCAAGCTCGTCTGCACGAATTGGATATTCAAAAAGCCATAAATATTGCAAGACAAGGCGATGAGTTACCACTGATATTCAAATTTCTAAAGTCCCTGTGTCTGGACATTATAGCCGAGCGTACTAGTATGTACTAGAAGAGCTTTTAGTAGAGGGTTGGTTCCAAACAACACCAAACAAGGCGTAAACATTTTGTATGTCTGCCTCCGAGGTCTCTAAATTATTCGTTATAAAACTTTGCTCTGATGCTGGGTCTCATTCGTGCTACCACATCGCGTCCTTCCATTCGTGTAGGCATTTCTATATCCCGTTATTCATTTTGACATATGATTTCGTGTCCAAAAAGGCGTTCTCGACCAGTGCACCCCGCGCGGTAGACTTGGCCAAGCTTGTGCTCATTGGTCGGCTCACGAAAGACCCCGAAGTTCGAATAACAAAAAGTGATAGAGAATTTGTGACGTGAGTTCCATTTGTCGATGCAAGCAATCCTATCCCCACGATACTTTGTCAAGCTACTCTGTCGCAACCCAGAACTACCCTCCTCCCCCTCCGGATGCCAATGGGGGTAAGTCCTCTGAAATATTCAACTCGATATCCAATGCTGATATGGTCTCTGTGTTCACTAGACCGTCCAAAACCCACAACTACCTACCACAGAATATTATCATTCCAAGAGCATGCCAATAAGTATCTACAAACACTCCAGAAAGGGTCCACAGTCTATGTTGAGGCTGGCTTTGAACTGCGTGAACCTGAGAAAGATGCAGACCCTGCTACACCTTGGGGACAGCGCCAGATATTTTTGAAACATGGTTCGTCGTGTTCATACTGTCGCTCTCTCAAATCTTCATATATTCTACATCCAGAGGCTATTAGGCTTATTAGCAGGGGGGCTGCTAAGCCAGAGGAGTATCACGAAGAAGAATAAGTTAGACGTGAGCGGTGTTCATAATGTTTATTTATTTGCAATGGATACATATGCATTTTAATGAACCGTATGATTTAACCTATTCATGATGCTCGAATGGCGAATCTGGGCGTCGACTGTAGTCGTGGTTGCTGGGAATTGGATCCGGCGGTAACCATTCCTATCATTTGTTCACTAGCACTCCTTGTGAGAAAGCAAGGAATACACGCACTCGGCTTTCACTCTGTGGAATCACGGCGGGCACAGGCATAGTTGGAGCTGGAGGATGACTGTTCCTCGCAATTTTGTTCAGGAAATCTCGGATGGTGGTGACCACGAGCTGTATATGTTTTTTTTATGATTTGCACATTTCCGGCAACATCATATGGAGCGCACATTGTGATCCTCTTGCGAGGAGCCGGAATAGCAAGCCACAACGGCAATTGGGCAACATGGAGCATCCTGTAGTCGTAAGTTTGAATCATTCTCCAGATCGCAGCCACTCGGTACTTCACCTCTAGCCAGATAGGAAACGCTGCAATTCTTCATGATAAATATTCACAGCAAATATAAGATGCAACACACCGCCCCCATTGACACGAAAATCGCCTTGGATGCCCATCTGCTTGGCAGTCTTTCCCATGGCGCTCATACCCTTCTCCACATAGAAACTTGAGTGACCGGTGCGCCTCACAACGTTGATCATCCCTTCAATACAGGACCAACTGTCAATACTAACGTCACCTATGCCACTGGCATGGCCCAAGTCTCCAACCGTGCAAGCAAATAGTGTGTGTCCAGCTATTGTTTGTATGGATATTACCAGACCTTTGCCTTTAGTGTGACGAGACGTGGCGCGGAATCGTTTTCGTAATGAGAGGCCCTTGAAATTTTTATTTTGAGAGATCTGAAGATCGAGATGGAATACATACGAGGGTTACTGCATCTGATGCAGAGAAAGACGTGAAACGAAAACTGCCTTCGTCAATCAACGTCTGAGTAGCAACTTCGGCATCGGTAGGCGTCATAGCATGGAATCCGTTGAACATAAGTTGAAGATTGATGAATGGCTGGATTGGTGTTTCAGAAAACCTGTAAAAGGTGTCGGATGGGAAGGGGAAGGCACTAGGGGAATGATCAGAATATAATGGCGCTGTGACAGGGAGCGTGTACTCGGAGAGGTTGCAGCCATATCCATAAGTTGCAACGAGGCCAGTTTATCTAATATGATGGCTCAGATCTTTTGCGTCCCTCAAGAGACAAAGTATTAGGCGCTAAGTGACGAAGCACTTTGCAGAGAAAATCTATTTCGCTCGTCGTCGTCGTCGACGTTGGCGACGAAAGTGAGTGGCACATGACATCCGGTCTTGCCAGGCCGGGCCCGGAGCATTCTTAGCCACACACAACTTAGCACTTTCGATCCAATCGCGTAGAAGTTGACATGGAATTTTTCAATGACCTGGGGACGGACCCATTAAAGCCATCTCTCTTCGAGCTAGTAGCACAAGAACAACTCAGGGATCTCCTCCAGCCAGCGCTGAAGTATGTTTTAGCGGTAAACGTTTTACCAGTTCCGCTAATCATGTTCTCATGCTATAACCACGTAGGTATTCGCACAGAGATATCCCAGATATCTCTTGCGCGTTGTAAACCGTCACGAAGAGTTCTACGCTTCAATCATGTTTTTTGTGGAGCGCCATTATCTCCGCAAGCACAGTATGTGTCGAAATGATGCCCTTTGGGAGGATTTTCATGGATAGGGTCCACCAGATGCATCATTCTCCGAAAATTTCTATGGGCTTAAAAGGAGACGCAGACCATATATTGAAACAGATCGAACCAAGGCAGCAGTCGGTGGAGCTCTAACTGGAAAGAAGCTACGGCTTCAAGAAATTGGGCCATCGCTGTTATTCCTTGTGGGTATACCTTACTTGAGGGCAAAAGCATACGACTACTATGAAGAACTGGGCGGTAATGTTAGCTCTGACATAGTCAACGAAATGGACGTGCGGCATATACGTGCCGCCACAGATGATGTATGGACACATTTCTTATATCATAACTCAGTTGACCTTGTGCTGGATCTATAGAGCATCAAGGGCCGACTTCGACGAGGTTTCAAGGCACTGTACCCCTGGTTAAATACGTCATTTGAATTGTGGCTGCTTGTATACAATATTGCCTACTTGTTTGATCAGACGCCATTCTACAGACCTTGGTTGTCCTGGATTGGCGTTGATCTGCGTCGACTCGGAGTCGAGGATTTTGTGAGTTTCGATCTCTCTCCACCAAGATGCGTTATTGACATACGGCACAGCGTGCAGCTCAAAGGAGCTCGGTGCTTGATAATGGACGTGGGATGATTGATCGATTACGACGATTGCTCGTCCATTCACCACATCTCATCCTGGACTCGCTCAGGTTGTTGCTACCAACAGCCATTTTCTTCGTCAAGTTCCTGGAGTGGTGGTATTCTCCTGGATCGCCCGCCCGCGCTTTGTCCAAATCGCCCTTGGGCCCTGCTATCCCTCCCCCGAGAATTCTTTTACCGCATGCACAGGGTATTCCGTTTGACAACACACAATATGGGATGTGTCCGATCTGTCAGAAAGGCATCATCAACGCTACCGCATTGCCCTCTGGTTATGTCTTCTGCTACCGATGTGCGTATGACGAGGTTGAGAGGCATGGAAGGTGTCCAGTTACGCTGCTGCCAGCTCGAGCGTGGCAGTTGAGGAAGGTCCTTGTATGAAAATGGGGAGTCTACTCAGTGGTCATCTAGTGACTGAATAGTCCGTATCGATGTTTGAGCCAGGGCCACGTGCCACCCAATTTCGTAAACTTGCGATTCTTGTAATAGTACTTACCTCTATGCACACTTCGACCTTCGTTGGTCCAACGCGTGTATACTCGAGAGAGAGATCGACACACGACTAGTTGTTTCCAATCCTTTCCTAACGATGAAGGTGGTCCTAGCCCCTGTCCTCTGGCACGGGATGATCTACTAACCTCCGGACATTTCTATAGTTCGGAAAGCAAATTCAGGCCCAGGAGATCCCAGGATGGTCGGCCTATTATCTCGACTACAAATTTCTCAAAAAAATCATTTCATCTCTTGTGGCGAAGAGGCCCGCTTCCGAGGCTGCTGCCCTCGCTTCTGGCGTCCGACCTACTGATATCTTCGCTTCTCCTTCCCCGCTTCGGACATCGTTACCCAGCCCTCGAAGCCCGTCGAACATCCTTGACGATGGTCCCCGTCGGCCCCCCATCTTCTCTGGCTCAGGACAAGACGAAGACAGAGGGCCGGACTTTCAGGCACACAAAGCTGCATTCTTTTTCAAACTGGAACGCGAGCTGGAAAAGGTTCGAATACGATGCTTTGTATGTGATCTGAAATTGATTCCAGTTCCTTAAGATCAACGCCTTTTATCTGCAAAAAGAAGCTGAGCTCAAGTTGCGGATGGAAACTCTTCTCTCGAAGCGGAGAGCTGCTGCAATGAGAGGGCTTCCTGATGAAACGGGTAACCCTACACAAAACCACGTCGAGTGGAGCGCCGTTGAAGAGGGATTTCGACTTCTTGAAAGAGACCTTGGAAAACTGCAGGTATCCACCTGTGCAGTAATCTGTCCTGACTCATGCACGAATAACGGTTTCACAGCAATATATTGAGGTGAACGCGACCGGATTTAGAAAGATCCTGAAAAAGTTTGACAAACGGTCTACTTCTACGACGAAAGAGCTTTACCTGTCCAGGCAGGTAGATATTCAGCCTGTCTTTAACCGCCAGGTCTGTCATTTCCCCCTTCGGTCAGCTGTGAATATTCATGTGAATCATCAACAAGCTTATCTCAGAGCTGTCCAACACTGTGGCCGTCTGCCTTCTTGATCTCACTGATCTGTCATCAGGCCTCAAATTTGAAGGTCCCGCTGCAAATGATATTTTTGCCCAACAGGTTTTGGCAGAGCGAACTGCGTTGGTGGGCCCGCTGCGAGATCTTGAGAATAACCTTCGGAAAGCTGTTGCTATATGTGATGTGGGCGCTATCATCGACTGCGTGCGTTATTCCGATGTCTTGGCCCATGAAAATGGAGTCAAAACTAATGTGACCCGCATCTTATGGAGCATCATTATTGAAGCTCCTGATGACCTAGCGGATTTGATTTTCTCTTCCCTCTCCCGCCCTTTTGATTTTCAGTTCGTCGACGATATAAATGGACGCACTTGTTTGCACGAAGCCGCAATAGCGGGATCATTATCGTTGGTTGACCTCAGCATACAAAAAGGCGTTCAAGTAGAGAAGACCGATTTGTACGGTCGTACCGCTCTCCATTATGCATCTATGCATGGACATCCGACTGTTTGCCAGCGATTATTGAAAGCTCATCTACCTCCGAACACTCTTGACAGAGATAATTACACCCCTCTAGTGTATGCTACTATGAGAGGCAGTGTGGACTGTGTCCGGGTGTTGCTCGACGAAGGACAAGTTCCTGTGGAACCGATGCCATTGGGCGACCTGATTCCGCTTTCCCTTGCTAGTCAGTCAGGTCACGTCGATGTCGTTTTGCTCTTGCTTGAGCATGACGCACACTGTTTGGCAAACAGTAATGGCGAGTATCCTATGCATCTAGCCGCTCGCGAAGGTCATCCGGAAACTTGTAGATACCTTCTCCATCTCGAGGGATGGGATACACCTGATAAATATTACGAGTGGACGCCACTATTCCATGCCGCACGCTATGGTCAGGATGCCTGCGTTCAGATTCTGCTTGATGCCGGGGCACGCGTAGATGCCAGGGATGAACTTGGTCATCTTGCAGTGCATTATGCAGCGTGGTATGGTCATTACAACAGTCTCCGTCTTCTCCTGGATGCAGCGACAAACAAACCGCCGTCGACAATACTAAATGAATCTCCAATGTCAGACATTGAGGCTCGAGAAACTATGGAAATTGATCTCATTCCCTCACTTTCTCTCCCACCTCCGATAATGCCACATCGGGTCTATGGACATAATTATCTGGATAGGAGCAATTTGGTCCAAGTGTCTATAGGGCATTCATCGAGAAAGCAGGGAGGCCATCCTGGCGTGCGGATTCATCATCGTTTGATCAATCCTGCCTTGGAGGACGAGTATATATTGGCATCTGCACCTCTTAAACTTGTTATGACGGCAAGCCCAAGTGTTAACTCAGCCCCTTATAGTATTTCTCTTCCACAAAGGGAACAGAAAGGGATATTTTTCTTCCAAATCCCGTCACTAGACGCGCTCTCCCTGGAATTCTCGGTCTACCCCAATTTTGGGACAAAAACAATCGGCCGCGCTGTCGCTCTTCCGTCACTCTTCGCAAACGTTGTAAACAATCAAGCGTTCACGCTTCCTATACTTGACACTCGATTGCATGTCGTCGGCGAGGTGAAATCGTTTAGTTTGTTTAACTGCTGTTCTGATTCTGAGACAATACAGGTGGATTTTGAGGTGAACATCATCACTTCATTCGAGGGTGTTACGTTGGAGGTTGGCGGAGATGTGGAGACCTACTGGAAGTCTATGGCAATGCCGGTGGTCTCCGTGCCTCAAGCCAGCTTGTCGCCCTGGACCCATCGATCAAGTCTTATTGGATCCGCGCACACCTCACCCTCCGTTAGCTCCAGCAATAACATGGGTAGACAAGCGGCCCTTACTATTTCATCGTTGCATGGATCGTATGTCTTTGCTGTCGTCCAGGTGACAAGGGACCTTCACCCCGTGGTGTATTCCGAATGGTTGCTCCCAGGAACAGATTACGACCTCAGCGTTTCTGATGTCACTCTGGGACAATTCGAAGCTTTAAGCCGTCGTTTAGGAAGAAACATCATTTCTGAGGAGAGGGATTGGTCGTCATCGCTGGCCCGCGCGATGATTTCCCTCGCTGACATCCTAAAGGTGCGTGCGAAAATTTGTGTATTTGAGCATTTAATCATCAACGGGAGTTTTAGATGTTGCCCTTGAGTGTAAATATTAGTTTGGAATTAGCCTACCCCTCTCAAATGACAAGAAAATGCCTGTCCATCGGACATCAACTGGATCTTAATGATTTTATCGATGCGGTATTGCGGGATATATACCACGCGTTTACTTCCCTGGAGACACCGCATCATCGCCGAAGAATTGTTTTTTCATCCTTCTCTCCTGATGTTTGTTCCGCGCTAAACTGGAAACAGCCGAACTGTACGTTCTTCCCGTATCAGATTTCTCAAGCTTGATTATTTCAGATCCTGTGTTTTTTGTTTCTCGATGTGGGAATGACGTCACAAACTTTTCCGTTCCAACGCCTTCGGAGGAGAATGATTCGAAACACTCAATTATAGGCGCAGCAGTCGAATTCGCAAGGAGCAGCAATCTTCTGGGCGTCTTTGTCGACGCTGAACTGCTGGTGAACTTCGCATTACCATTTCTACTGTAATTTTTGAACCTCTGACTTTTGGTTATAGACTCAGGTTCCATCTCTTATCCATGGCATCAGGAATGCCGGCCTTCTGGTTGGTATACATGGAGCGCCTGACAACTTCGGACCACTCACTACGGCCACACCTCGGTTAGAAGGCACTCCGGTTGATGCTTATTTTGTTGAGGGTAAAGTGGTGTTTATGGATCAGGAATTAATTTAAATGTAGATAAGTCAAGATTAAGTGCTTTATGTAAAATGAGTAATGATACAGTAAATGAAAACATCCAGCCGCATCATCCACATCTACTATTAATTTTGTTCTATACTGATGCATGATATAGTGCTGCGTAAGATCCATTTTTTTTGATTAGCTCCTGGTGCGTCCCAAATTCGGATATTGTCTACAATTCATTCTCAGCAGCCAGACGATGAGGAAATGAATAAACATTACCCCATTCTCCATCATAGCAATTTTGTCAGCCCGGCGAGCCGTCGATAGACGGTGAGTGATGAAAATGACGGTCTTGATCCTTTCGCCTGATGGGGATTTAGAAATTTTGTCGATGGTGTCAAAAATCTGATTTTGCGCATGGGCATCAAGCGACGATGTCTGTAGATAGTAGATTCCGATCATTCGGAGAAGAGCATATACAACAATATTGCGTACTGGCTCATCGAAAAGAAGTAGGTCGACTTCTTGCTGACTGACTCTCATGAAAGCGCGAGCGAGGGCAATTCTTTGCCACTGTGACAGTCCTTAAGTATCATGACTCCGAGAGATCTAAATCACTTACCTCGCCCCCAGATAGACCATGATGTTGGGATGGATTAGGCATCCCAGGGTATGATACAGACTCAAATCCTGGCGTGTCGAGGATCGTCCGTAGTCCATGAGGTAGTGAGGCGATGACGGGGTTGGCCTCTGCAAGTCGAATAGCCTTTTCAATCGCAGGGCGAGAGCCCAGTTTATCGACATTACCCAGTCCGACGTTTTTCTTTGCGGAGAAATTGAACTTCGAGAAATTTTGGAAGAGAGCAGTTAGGTGACGGTGGTAATCATCGGGATTGTATCGTCGAATGTTGACTCCGTTCACCAGCAAGAGGCCATCATCAAACTCTACGATTCTAAGAAGGACTTTGGCTAGTGTGGACTTTCCTATGATTAGGATGTTAGATTTATCTCCTACATGTAAGCATCATCTATACCGGAACCATTGTAACCGACAATCGCGAGAGATTCGCCTGCATTGAGGTTGAAGTTGACATCTTTTAACGCTGCAATATTGCTCCCTGGATATGTGTAAGATAGTCCTCTAGGTAACTCTGAGTAATATTTTGATATCAGAACAATGTTTGCGTACCTGACTTCGAGGCTCATGCCGCCTGGCAATGAACTATAAGACACCTTCTCTTCATCTTCGGGTTGCAGCCTAGGCTTCAATTTCATACTTGCACAAAATGCGGACATGAGGAATATGCCATGAAATGCCATTCTAGCAGTCGTGACCAAGTTCCCTGACGCATAAACCACGGCCTGGACTGAGCCACGATACAGTGTTAGAGAACCCAAAGACGTAGATGACGTTTGCATGATCAGAATAAGAGGTAACTAACGAGAAGTCAGAACTCTGGCCAGGAATAGGAAGTATCAGACAAACATTCTGCAGAACAAACATAAAGTCAGACATGTTGAATCGCGAAAGCACGGCATCTTGCAAATTTTGGGGCTGTTCCGAGGATGACATGATATTATACGCAGTGGACCATGACTTCAATATCCAATCCCCAAGGCCAAATAACGCGATCTCTGCGCGATGAACGTCACTGTACGCAAAATTTCGCATTCGTTCTTGGCGGTTGGCGGCCCGAGCCTCACGGACGTTGTACGGAGGGTCCGTGCCACGCGGAGGACATCTGCACCACATTACGCAGAATGGCAGTAGAGCTGAGCATATTGACAGAAGGAGCACGCCGAGATGTGCGGCTCCGCGTGTGAGTGAGATGATTAGCAGTACGTGAGAAATGATCTCCGTTGTAAGGGACAAGATATGAACGAAGTCAAGGGGGGAGAGGAGACCAAAACCACCTCCGCTGAACGAGTGCGCGAAAAGATCCGATTCTTGTAAAAGGTCGCGTATTACAGGATCCGCGAGAGTGGGGATGTCTAGTCGGACACGTTGCTCCAACTGCTGGTATTCCACGAAAAACTTGGCTGATCCCAGTACGACATTCTCGTTGGCAGAGCTAAAATTTCGTTTCGTGAATCAAATGTATCAAGGACTAAAGGTTGACTTACGCGAAAGAATCCAGTAGACCTTCTAGTAGCCTTCTGATAATTTCAGTGGAGATCAGCCATAGAAGACGTGTCCACGTGAAAGTCCCTGAAGCAATCAAGGACTGGAGCTGGATAGAATGATTAGTTCGTCTTGTTTTCTCGCTGATAGCCATCGACAGACCTCGTCGATAATCAAGGCCTATTGTAGAAAGTGTGGGCATGTAAATTTGGAACAGTGCGGGCTGAGTGACGCACCTGGGAGTAACCTCGGAATGCAGGAAAAAGACTTCGGACAACGTTCAGTGACATCATAAGAGTTGTCCGTACTGGATTTAGCTCCAACAGAACTTTGAACTGGGTGCCGTCAGTAAATGATAGCTGTAATGGAATGTAAAAACTCACGAAATCAAAGGCACAGGTCTGGATGATGGAGTAAGCTAGGTGTGCATTCGCGAAATTGACCTGTCGTTGTGCACCCGCCACAAGGTAGACACCCGTCTGACCAGGAATGTCTCTGGAAGCCAACCAAGCGTCGTAGACCGATTTTGGTTCTTTGTCCTTTCCCTCGTCCTTCTCCTTGGGCGAAGATCTTGTACTAGTACTCAAGCGCGAAGGTAAGTGAAGTTCAGAACGCAGCATATGACTGCTGAGTGTTTGACACATGTAATAATATAAAGATAGCAAACGCATCGAGTATAAAGGTCTCATGAGGGCTTGACTCCAAGGAGGTTGAGCTCAGCAGTCTCTGTGTTCATTAATATAAGAGTGACGGATGTTTTTCATGGCCGTTTTCATGGCAGTGCACCACATAGAGTGGCATTGGGTATACCGGGTATGCGCATTTGGTAGAAGAGACCCAGAAGTGGCAAGAGTCGGAAGACAGCTAGGATAAGTCGGCACGGTGGACGTAAGCTAACATGGGATTCCTTCAAATAACCATATCCAGAGGAGGTGGAGACCGCCCGAGTTGTTGGTGATAAGATGCCTAATCCCGCCCAACCACGTGCTCCGATACTATTGGCACTTGCTCCGACTTTCATTTCACTCAGTAACCACTTCTTTTGTGGCAGTCGCTGGCAGGTGATTCGGGTTCGACGGGATGAGTTCCTTTCATGTCAACGATAGTCTTCATCTCCTTCAGGCACAGCAGGAACCTACCACTGCAAGCCCTGGAGACGATGATCATGATGTCAGTCTGATCCCCCGCTCAAGGGACGAATATGGGTTCCGGAAGTCCGGTATATTAACACCGTCCTCTAACCTAAACTACCGTATGATGGACTATGTAGTACCTGATCCAAATGGTCTTGGCTGGCCAGGCAAGTCGTCTTTCTAAACAAATCAACGAGGTCCCACTTAACTCTATATTGTTACAGCAAAATCTACAGTTTCGCGATTAAACGCAACCGCCGCAGAAAGCTTGGCTCGAGAACAGAAAATGACTGCTGCTGTTCGCGTCATCCTTGAATGCGTCGGCGAAGATCCGGACCGTGAAGGTTTACGGAAGACGCCAGAGCGATATGCCCAGGCACTCATGTGGATGACACGAGGATATGAAGAACGATTGGCAGGTTAACGATTGTAATTAACAAAAGAACTGTTCTCCGCTAATATTGTATAGGGTAGACGTCATCAACGATGCTGTGTTTGCCGAAGATCATGACGAAATGGTCCTCGTTCGGGATATTCAAATCTCCAGTTTATGTGAACACCATTTAGTTCCGTTCATCGGCAAAGTGCGTTCAGTTAGCCAGCTTCGCCATTTAATTCATCAACATGTCTGAATCAGATTGCCATCGCCTATATCCCCAATCAACTCGTTCTTGGACTATCCAAATTAGCTAGAATAGCAGAGACATTCAGTCGTCGTTTACAGGTGCAGGAACGCCTAACAAAACAAGTGGCCATCGCAGTACAGGAAGCAATTAAGCCGCGTGGAGTGGCAGTGGTCATGGAGGCGACGTGAGTCCACCATAGTAATAACACGTTTAATTTATCTCATATCTTTTAGCCATCTATGTATGACAATGCGTGGTGTGCAAAAACCAGGATCGATAACCGTCACGTCTTGCATGCTCGGTTGCTTCCGCACACAGCAGAAAACCCGTGAAGAATTTCTCACCCTGATGAAGAACTGACTTCTATACCAGCAACATGAAAATGCGACTCAACTCGCTGACTCTCAAAGCATAACTTATTACTTTAACATGTATAGGTAGAAGGAGATCGTGTTGTAGAGGGCACGATGTCAATTACATAGCCCACTGCAGCGTTCAATCAAATATTAAGTACAAGAGCATCATGCTACGACTGTCTATCTTTCCTCCCCCGCATTTTATCATCCGAGAGAGTCGTTTCGAGCAGCTTCCGGGCCAAAACACCGCCACCTGTGGGTTGATTATTTTGGGACGTATACCGATTTCGATTCAGGACAATCCGAGGACGCTTGGGAGGTTGCATTGTCTCGTTTCCTCCTTGGGGAGCATCAATCACTTCCTTGTCGCGATCTTGTGTGGATAGACATGAATTAACTTGACATCACAACTGGCATGACACATACCTGAAGTAGACCGTTTCCTAGTATCACGGTCGTCCTCTATTCTTTGAGGATCAGAACGATAGGTGTTGATTGGGGATGGGGGCAACGAACGAGGACCCTCCTTGTCGCCAATACGAGAACGGAGGCTTCCAGGCGCCTGTGACGTTCCATCCTGATGTGACTGTGCAACGCTCAAACCTGCAGAAGTGCCATTGACAGGTTGATATTCCCTATGGCGGTCACGGCCTGAGGTCTGTTCTCCCTTCCCCCTCGTAACATCACCAGATGACATAGCCCGGGGGGCGGACGGCGTGGTAGGCGGCAGAAATTTCGTTGATGAGGACGGACCCTCAGGGATCCGTTTGTCTCCGAACTAAGAAATAGTTAGTTACGTCTGATGAGCCCGTCAAAATCTAAGTACCTTGTCTGAGGATGCACGACCATCATTATCACCTGGGTCCTCGCGATCTTTCCGTCGTCTATCTGAGTCACGGTTTCTATCGTGCCCTTCCTTTTCAGGGGGTCGACGAGGTCGGTCATCACGGTGAGGATCCTTTCGTGAGCTTCGTTTAGAACCTCGCTCAGGCTAGTTTAAACAATTAATGAGCAACCATATACTCTGCTGGGACCACTCCACTCACGTCATCTTCTGGGGCTCGTCTCCTTTTCCCAAGCCCGTCCTCGCTACTCTGGACACCTCGGTGTCTCCCAGGGTCTGGTCTAGAGGGAAGCGCACGATCTTCCTGAGGAGCTGTTGGTACACTATTCAGTTGTGCCCGATTCCCGTCGCGGTCCTTCCGTCCATCTCGATCCCGGTCCTTGTCATCTCTGCGATGTCGGTCTCGGTCTCTGTCACGGTCGCGATCTCGGTCTCTGACCCTATCCAGGTCCCTATCGCGTTCCTTCTCTCGGTCACCGTGCCTGTCTCGTCCCCGGTCTCTATCTTTGTCCCGGTCGACCTCTTTATCGCCCAACAAGCGCTCTCTGCCGCTCCGTTCACTTCGATTATGCGTGAGACTGTCACGACGGTTTAAGGTAGACATGTCGCGTGGTTCTTGACGATGCTCCCCACTCCGTCGATCGTCTCGGTCGGGATCGCGATCGGAACGGGATCGGCCGCCACTTGCACGACTCTCTGTACTTGCGTCTCTTGTTCCAGGACGACTGGATGGCGAAGGGGAACGTGGTCGAGGAGAAGCCGTTGCAGAGCCACCAGAAGTTCGGGGTGGTTCTAACTTTTCAGGACGGTTGATGGTTAACTTTGCAGTTTCTCTAAGTTCTTGGGCGGAAGGGGTTTGACTCGGAACAGACGGAGGGGGCATTGCAGGAAGAGTATCAGGGCGTGCTTTCTCGTCAAGTAAACGGTGGTTGTGAGGAGATTGGGTAGCCTCCTTCTTAGCGCCGAGGGAACTTTGCGGAAATGGCGAGTCTCTGGGATTTGTAGGACTGTTGTAGCGTGAGAGGGGCGAATGACCCGTTGATTCGTCTTTCGATGAGCGGAGGTCATGGATATATGGAGTAATTAACTTTGCATCTTGCGAAGCAGTGACATCACCAATTGGTTTGGGCGATTCACTGGTTTTGGTGTCCTGTCGAACTCGTTTTACTACCTCTGGTCGCGGTATACTAGAGTAATTGCATGTCAAAAGGGGATGGTGGTAGTGGTGGTAAAAATAGATACCTGTCCATGGCCAGCTTCGTTGAACTAACGTTGCCGTTACTTGGCTTCTCAGCTACTGTTCCCAAGTGTGCACGCGGGCCAGATGGGGTCGGAGTGGTGGTTTGTGTAGCAGAACGACGCCCATCAACGGCCGAGACAGCTTGCGAGCTCGGACCAGTAGGGGCTCCGGCATTGGTACGAACCTTGTCGTTCGTGATAGCAGTTGGCTTCGGAGAAGTGCCCGGAGCCTGCTAATAATAAGCTAGATGTATGGATCTTGGATCGGGGAATAAGGGAAACCCTGATACCTTTTTTGGTACTGCCCACTTCGATTCCCGTTTTTTGAGTGCCGCCGAATATCTACCAGCATGATAAGATAATGAGGCCAGCCATATGACTAGGCAACATACGCTCGACCAAGAATTTTAAGGTCCCCCCGTTCTTCAGTTTCTAGCAATCGGTCCATGGCGGAGTCAAGACTTGCACCCGTGTCTACGACATCAGCGAGGGGGAACACAGGAAGAATTTCTTTCATGACGATGATCGCATTGTAAACATGCATAAACTCCCCAGTTTGTATGCACTCGGTAAAGGCCTACAATAATAAAGATAACCTAATCGCCTAGTTCCTTGAGGTTAATAGAGGCTAAATACCTTGCCCAACTTCTTGTGCCATTTCCTGACAATTCGTTGGAAATCTCCACTGAAGTCCAGGATTGCATCGGATTGAGCAGACTTGATCCAGTTTCGTCGGAAACCTGGGTGAATAGCACCGCTGACCTTGGACCGATTCTCTGTGTTGAAAAGCTGTTCGTCACGATACCACTTGTCCATATCTGACATAATTCCCAATAAAAAACGACCTGATGCACTGATGAGGCCCAATGAGGGAGTATAACAGTAGAACGGACCGTAATTATGTGCCTCATACTCGCTACATGAGAATAGGACAACTTTCACATGATCTCCGAGTAGCTGGGCTAATTGTCAATTAGGTAACAACTCTACAAACTGAAACACAGACCCTGTCGTAACACATGAGGGTAGGGAACCCCGGGGTCCCCTGTGTGTGTAACACTTTAATGAACTGGGCGCAGAAATCGGCATCCATCGGGGAGAGAAGACAACGAGGTTGTATGCAGTGCTCAATTAATGCGGTCACCAAGGTCATTGGCTTTGGGGCTAAAGGTTCGTTGAGAGAGGCTGTTATATGTGAGGAAATGATGGCCTACAATGTGCAAACCAATGTGACTTTTCGCGTGCTAAGCGCTTCATTGTGAAAACGCGGGATGCCGTTTGTTCCTTGAACTCCTGCGCAAGAGTGTTAACAGCGGTGTTGTAGCGGTCTCGCCGCGTGCGGTGTGAAGGCGCGGTTAATCTTTTGTTCCGGTCTGCTGAACGGTCCGCTGCGATGTACTTCGAATCTTCTTGGCGACTCAAAGTGCGGAGAGCAGCCCCTTCATCGTCATATCTGGCGGCCGGCGGAGACAGGTCGTAAGTGGAGAGTTGCCAGAATGTGAGATAGAATCCTGGTCTGGTTTATACATGACAAGAAGCACCTATATATATATGGATTTGACAATGCTTACCCAATGACGTCGAACGCATTTCCAGGGGCTATCCTCTTTAGATCGTCAAACAAGGCTGACAATTCGGGCAGCCAAGGGCTCTACTCTAATATCAGCTCTGGATTACATGACCTAATATTTCACGACTAACTTCTGGGGTGGGGGGAGAAGGAACGGCGTTTGCTTCTACCTCCATGGAAATGTCCTCTTGAGTGGCAGTATCTTCCATAGGAGGATTAGTGTCGGCGGAGGCAGCTTCAAGGGGAATCGGAGTATCCAGGCGGGGTGATGCAATGCGGGAAGCTGAGGCGGGTTCTCGCTTGGCGGTCAAAGCAGCCTTGAGCCGTTTTTCAGCTTCTTCACCAGCAATCCTTTCCTGCTCCGCCATCGCCAAGGCAGAACTCTTGATATGAAATGAGTAATAGTAAAGGTTAAAGCAAAGATTTGCCTACACACCAAAAGGGATGCTTGAAGAACAGGTCTGATGATCTGCATGCATATGGGTGCGCTAATACCATACACCTCCCCAAGTTCCGCGATAGACGGTAGCACTTTCGTTGCATAATCCTTGGGAGGGATGACGGAAGGAGAGGTGAGCAGTTCCAAGTATTGCAATAAAACGCCGTGTGTCTATGGAAGATTGGTGAGAGATGTCAAGTAGAAGGTGAGCATAACTTGCCGTATCGTACAAGCTGGCAAGGGACTTCAAGTGAGTATCTCCTGCATTGAAAACGCATGCCTGGCGTTGTTGAGCCACCTGGATGAGGAGCGGTAGCGCCAAGGAGGATTCAAGTAGGCTTCGTCCAAGCCTCTGAGGCCCTTTAAGTACAGCATCTCCTGGGTCCAGTCGTGCCCCACGAGTAGCAGACGCGACAGCTTCTATCCGCAGTACAGGCCCACCCGCCATAGCTGCAACTTGAGAATCAGACAAAGTCGGCAGCGGCTCTATCCCTGCCATCTTCCAGATCAATTCACGCAACACTACAAGTTCGGTGGTTTGTCGATTGTGTAGCTGATGGACTACATATTTTAAAACAGGCGTCAAGTCAGCACTATATCGTCTGAACAGCATTCCGGTGAAAGAAGCAAGACCTAAGCACAAATGAGATGATCGTACAATTTATCCACAACATATAGACGTACTTTGTAACCAATCTGTTGTGTTGACTCCATCATCCTTCAGGCGTTCTTTGTCAGGATTGGCGAGTGCATCAAGAATGATGAAGACCAAGACATCGAACCCCATGTTCGTAACATATCGCAGGGCTTGGATGACAACATTGGCCAGATTATCGTAAGCCATGATCTGATTAACTGCGTTACTGAAGAATATGCATGGGTTTGAATGTGCCAATTTTGCAACAGTTCCTGACAATGAGTCGATGGTATTGTGGGAAAGTCGCCTAAGAATTCCTTTCGATTCTCGGTCGGCTTGGATTTGACGTATGACAAGTTCCGAGTGCGACCCATACGCAGTCATTTTCCATTCGCCATACAACCGCCAGCGTGCTGTGGTTTCATATTGCCGAATGATGTTCCAAACCTCAACCGTACACACGGCGTTGCCTCGAATTAAGGGCAAAGCAGGAAGGAGATATACGCGAAGGATTTTGAACCAAAATCTGCGAATTGGATCCTCCGGATCAGGCTCACCGACTGGTTTCTTTGTAGAAGGATCAATAGGTACCTAGTCAAGCCACAATCAGATTATGCAAAGGTAGAGGAGGTGCAAGTGTAGTTACTGTTGATTGCAGATGAACACGCCCAAGCCGTAAGAATTTAGTGAGGAACAACGGGTCACGAGATATATGAATACCGATGAACTTCATCAACGGTTCCATAACATCTTCCAGATCATTTAGAGATGAGCACATCGGTACCTGTTCAACCCAATCCGGAAAAAAGAAAACAAAATCGGTTGTACTTGTGCTGGGCGGAGTTGGCGCCCATAGTGTGAGCAAAGGCTTCCGAGGTGGAGGGTATGTAACACCGGCTGCACCATA
>QLOK01041891.1:0-12395 GCA_003313805.1 Tricholoma flavovirens
TAATGAACACTTGGAGCAATGGGTTACCTCCTGCGATGATCTCAAAATTGAAATCACTGCTCAGGCAGCTATACCAGCTGTTAAAAAGTTTCATCAAGAGCCAGTTGATACACCCTTGGAGTCTGAACACCCAGAATATTCGAAGGAGGCATTTGTAGAAGCAATACTTGAATTTATTGTTGGTGATGACCAAGTATGTGCATTTTTCCAATTTCTATCAAAATTAATATTAGCTTAGGCTATCAGTGTTGTTGAGTCTCCAAGACTAAGAACAATATTTCTGCTTCTTCGTGAAGAGCTGATGGAGTCAGATATTCCTAGTCGTTCCACTATCCGCAACCATATTGAAGAGGCATATGACCAACATATGAAGCAACTTGAAGAAGAGATGGCGGTAATTGCAATTTTATACTTGTTATAAAATACTCATTTGGAACCCTTATAGAAATCAGTTGGCAAAATTTCATTTACAACTGATACATGGACAGATCCAAACCAGACATCATTCATGGCTGTGACAGCACACTGGATAGAATCTGTTGAAGAAAAGACAGGTACTGGCTTACAGAAAAAGCTTCAGCTTAGATCAGACCTTGCAGAATTTCACAAACTGCCTGGACATCATACAGGCGAACATCTTGCTCATTGTTTTCTTTACATCACTGATCGCCTGAACATCACTGGAAAGGTAAGTAGAATAATTCATAAAATTTACTATCTGTGATCAAATAATAGATTGGATGGATAACATGCGATAATGCTTCAAATAATGACACTATGATAACATTTTTGACAATACTTCTCCGCAAGCACAAGACCAAGCTGAATATTGATATGGCTGAACGAAGAATTCGGTGAGGGTATTGTTATAATTAGCATTTTCAGTATTTGATCTTTACTCATTTTTGATAGCTGATTCCCTCACATTGTTATTAAACAGGCAATCGAGGACATAACTCATGACAATGAGTTCAAGGAGCTGCACATATTCCAGTTAAGTGAAAGAGATTGGAATCTACTAAAAGATTATCAACAAATCCTTCAAGTAATAGTATATCTTCTAATAATTGATTATACTGACACAAACCCACTAGGTTCCTCATGCATTTCAGGATGTTCTGGGTGCTGAAACAACACCTACACTGTGTTACTCAATTCCAGCTTACTCTGCATTTATTAACATGTGGGAGAATCTCAAAGACGATAATTTTGAGTGGGAGCCTATTATTCAACCAGGCTTGGACAAGCTGGAGGAATATCAGGCCCGCCTTGTGCATACACCAGCATATGTTGTGGCTATGGGTGAGACATCCATATTTTAGTGGATTGCCAACTTAATAATATATATAGCAATTGATCCTGCAAACAAACTTAGCTTCTACCGTGATCAGTCTCAACAGAAGTATGATATAGCTAAAGGTATTTTTATAAAAGCGGTGAGTTAAAATGACTACTTTTTACAAGACTATAACATCTTTCAAATAGCTTGGTCCCTATAACAACCAAACACCTTTACCACCTGGCCCACCTGCCCCAGCAAAGTCCTCACAGCCAAGTGCAGCAGATATTCTTGGTCTCAACCGAGTGCGGAGGTCAGCTCAGCCAAAGCTTTGATTAGAGCTTGAGGTAGATCAATATCTGAGCAATCCCAATTCTGGAACAAATATGCTGTCCTTCTGGCAGGTAGTCTATTTTTTATATGTGAGTTGATCACTGCTGATATATATTTAGGAACATGAACAGCAGTACCCTCGGATATTTCAACTTGCAATGGATATCATTCCCATTCAAGCATCTAGTGTGCCATGTGAAAGAGTATTCTCATCCGGGAAGGAGACAATGGCACCTCGGAGAAGATGTATCTCTCCTAAGTTAATGGAGTCTTTGCAGATGATGAAGTACTCAATTCAGAAAGGAAGGCCCTTGAATTTTACACAGGGTATGCGATGGAATGGTGAGCTTATAGAATTTGAATTCGCAGCAAGGATGGAACCTATTGGTGATGCAGAAGCATATGGTCGTAGCTTGAAGGATGATGAGGAGGAGTCAGATGCTATGGAAGATGACTTGGATGACTTGGAGAAAGATTTGGAAGCATTGGAGAAGCAGCTCATCGATGACAGCCAGTCTGGTGATGGTGATGATAATGACTCAACTTATGACAGCCATGAGTAATAGTTCCCCTCCACAGATATTACATGTATGCATGAGATTGTACAATATACTCGGATTGTTACAACAAGCTACTTGCTAACTACTCACAATACAGCAACACAGCCATGATATGCAATGTGCCACTATGAAAAATAAGATGTTGTATCAGTGAATATCTGCATACCACTGCCAAGATGAGATCGGCATTGACAAATTATGCATCCCTTCACGGAGACAAAGGATTAGGGCAATGCTGATAAGGATCCGTAGGAAAGGAAGAATCAGTACAGTGTTGATGAAGATCTGCAACCTGCCATGAGACAAAGGATGAGGGTGGCATCGCCAAAGATCCACATCCTGCCACGGAGATGAACAGCACTGTATGAGAGGAAGAACGTGGTGTAGTGTCGACGAAGATCTGCATCCTGCCATGGAGACGAAGGCCAAGACACAACACCAACAAGGGATGAAAGATGAGGGCATGGCACAGCAGCATCGTGTCACAGAGACAAAGGATGAAATCCCATCATGAAGACGATGGATGAAGGGTGATAATCAGGTGGAGAACATTGAAGAAAACGGGGTGGCAATAAAAGACATCACTCGACACAGAAAGGGTCGAACGGAGGTGGTGTCGATGACATGTGGCATAGGGGACTGAAAACAGAAAGTGGCAGATGAAGGAGAGGTGGCGCCGGCGAAACGAGGCAGAGAGGGCCGAAAACAGAAGTGGCAGGTGGAGGAGAGGCCGTGCCAGCGAAACAAGATGTTCACGACAACATTTGAACATTGTTTGATGCCATAACAGCATCAAACCGGGGTGGGGTGGGTGAAACGAAGCAAAGGGGAGCCGAAACGAGGAAGTGGGGGGTGGAGGAGACTCAGCACCAGCAAAGGAAGCCATCGTTCAATACCAGAACAGCATCAAACAGAGGTGGCGTCAGCAAAATGTAGCACAGGGGGCCGAAAACAGAAGGTAGGTGTGGAGGAGAGCCAGCTCTGGCAAAATGAAGCATTTGACACCTTACAGTGTCAAATGAGATGGGGGCGGCCAAAACAAGAGCCTGCAAACTCGAACAAACAATGTGTGGGGGGTTCCAAAGCCAGGGGGTGAGTTTAGAAGAGAGGCACTGGCGAAACGAGGCAGAGAGGGCCGAAAACAGAAGTGGCAGGTGGAGGAGAGATGGTGCCAGCAAAACAAGATGTTCGCAATGACATTTGAACGTTGTTCGATGCCATAACGGCATCAAACCGGGGTGGGGTGGGTGAAACAAAGCAAAGAGGAGCCGAAATGGGGAAGTGGGGGATGGAGGAGACTCAACACCAGTGAAAGAAGCTATCGTTCAATGCCAGAACGGCATAAAACAGAGTTGACATCAGCAAAATGTGGCACAGAGGGCCGAAAACAGAAGGTGAGTGTGGAGGTCAGCCAGCGCTGGAGAAATGAAGTGTTCGCCACGTCGTTCAACACCTTATGGTGTCAAACATAATGTGGGTGGCCAAAACGAGAGCCCGCAACAACGAATGACCCGAGATAGGTGTTGAACGAAGCAGGTGGGGGGTGGAGGTGATGTGGCACCAGCGGATAGCTCTATTGTTCCAGCATGTCAGTGGTACATTGTTTAGCTGTGGGGGAACTCACTGACTAGATCCCCCAACCCTCCCTTGTCTTTCAAGGACACATCATGATTGAGAACCTCTCACATCCCTTTTTCAAAGGGAGGAGAGGTCCAGTGATCTGTCTTTGTCGTTATCAGCAAGTCTAGATAAGAGAAATCAGTGACTCGGATGATGATGCAACAAGGACTATTAGAATACAGAAACACACCAATGACAAGATAATGGTGGAATAGGGAGACGAGAGGCTGTAAAAGAGCGTGGATAACAAAAAGAAGGTCAGGAAAACACAGGGGAAGTGCATGGAGGCGATGGAAAAGTGTGGGTGATCGCATCCTATTTTTGACTGGATTAGCTGCTCAGAGCTGCTCAGAGCCGGCCTGGGGCCACGGCAATTGGCCCAGCTTGCGAGCCAGAGCCATATTATCGGCTCAGGCACCTGAGCCAAGCCGGGCCGTGGCAACACTAGCAGTGACTGACTACTGACATGGGACTAGCTACTGTTATATCCATGGGGTCAGGTGATCACATGATCACCTGGAGTGGTGCCCCTGCACTACTCCAACAGGAGGCCATGTTATGGGCTCAGATCAGTTGCATTACCAGCTCCACTCCCAGATGTGGTCCACATGGATCTACATTGGCCCACCTACCCTCTGGGTTACCATCAATCCCTGCAACCTACATGACCCCATCACTCATATTTTCAACACTTCTGGGACTTGACAAGGATAAATGAGCCAAGAACATTGCTGAAGATCCTTACACCACTGCAAAATTCTTCCACTTTTTGATCAAAACCATCCTTGAGACTTTGTTCAGAATTGAAGTGACCCCTCATCAAATATGATCTGGGAAGCCAGTTTATGGTCGAGTTGCTGCCTATTTTGGAGTAGTAGAATCACAAGGCATGGAAGTCTACATCTTCACATAATTCTCTGGCTCAAAAATACACCAAGAGTGGATGAGATGCTGGAGCTCCTGAAAAGTGAAGGATTTTGAGCAGGTAAAAGCATTTCTTCATGCCAACATTTGTGCAAGTGCAGCAGGACTTGAAACTGCTGAGGCTGTCAAGAATGTTCCCAACAATGTTGAAATTGTCTTCTCCCAACCACCTCATCCAGACAGTGAAGACTATGAGAATCAGATCAAGCTCTATGAGCTACAACTTGTTCATGCAAAGCAAGTTCATACATGTGAGCTTTGACAATGCATTGTTTATGATAGTAAAGGCCTACCAAAATGCAAATGTCATGCCCCTTTCGAAATTGCTGTAGAAGAATACATTGATGAGGCTGGGAACTGGGCACTGAAGCAATTGTATGCATATCTGAACAACTGGAATGATTGGCCAGTGTAATAACAATGCCAAGTTCCTCTCAAATTGTTAAGACAATAGCCTCAACTCAAGTACAAGCACTCCTATTGATATATTTGATGAACAGTTAGTTGTTCTGTCTGTTACTGGAGGCTTTCTCAGTAACATGTTCTATCTTACTGACTCAGAGGCTTTCTGAGTGGTTGAGGGCAGTTCTACTTGTTGAGTTGAGAACATTAATTGCACAGGTCAAGCTGTAGAGCAAGACCCCTAAGTACTGCAGTTTATATACAAGAAGAGTGGTCCTTATCTACCAATAGGTGAATTAGATGAGAATCAGAAAGAAGAAACAATAAAGGATAAATGTCGAGGGAACAGTAGGGGAATGGTCAGTAAGAAGAAGATAGGAATCAAAGGGAGCAATAGGGTGATGGTCCGTTGGGATAGCAAGCAAGAATGAATAATAGGAAAAGAAAAGAAAAAGAGTGTCCGGTCCATCTACCGCTGACAAGATTCATAACACAAATGGTTGTGATACATTGAATATTGGGGAGTATGTCTTTTCATACACTGGCAAAAAACAGGCCAAGAACTACAACCTCTCTGTGCTGATGGCAAAAGGTTACACCTTCCACAGACAGCCTTGCGACACTATGAACAATCTACAAGATGAAAACTGGCTTTTGATATTCCGACTGGTGCACACCATCAATTGTGAACAAGAGCTGGCTGCTCTGATTGTGGTGTCAAATCTGATGGGATGGGGGGATATCTACTGCTCTCATCACTATACACTGATCTTCTGGTCATCTTTTGCTAGTGTGCTTCTCAGAGACTTTCTGGAGCTCTTGCCAACAAAAAATCAGTGAGTACTGCAGAATTAAATTTCTAAAGGAGAAGTCTCAATGATACACTTTCAGCCAAAAGCAAAATCAAGATCATATACCTGAGACTGAGCCAGAAACAGAAAACCTGTCAAAATCCATGGACAACATGTCAGAAGAAGGGATGAATGAGGTAAGCTAGTTGTGCAATGAAATCCATTGATATGGTAAATGACTGAGCAATATCTCAGCCTGGTGAAAAATTGGTCATGCTTCAAAGTGATTCTAGAAAGCTCACCAAAAAATGCCAGGTTGTCGACTACTCACTGCAAGGCAATGAACTAGCCAATTTCAGCATACTGCACTTCTTTGTTGAGATATATGAGGTTGATTATTCTGCTTCAAAGTCAACCCAAACAAACAACTCAGGAGCCCATGCTGGTGATGAGGTGGATGATGACTCAGGCCATTCTCAGCGAGGTTGAGGAAAGAACCAATGTGTTCACTACCCTGCAAAACACCCACTTTTCAAGTCCAAGCAGCAAATAGTGAGAAGCACTGGTCACACTAACCTCCCCAATTTCATTGGATCTTATATTCCTCATCATGATGATCCTGAAGTATCAGTTCTACTGTGCATGTATGCCTGTCCTTCTCAAGCCCTGGCAATGCCTCAAGATGGATTTGAAGTTGCCAACTCAGACAAGTAAGACCTGGGAGGATAGCTTCCAAGAATTCAGTTCTTCCACACCAACAACCATTCACCACATACTCTCTGGAATCCAATATTTCCATGAATGTAAATCAGCTGTCAAACATGACCAAGTCAATTCAGACTTCTCTCACTTGGCAGATGATCAAGCTGTCAACACATCAGAAGAACTTGATCTCAAGGAAGATGCACCTCAAAATGTGCAAATCACACCTTTGCTGCCTACATTGCTACTCAAGCCCAAATATTCTGTGATGACAACATGAACTTCTGGGCTGTTGACCTCTCTAGAAATCCAATTAGCAATGCTACTGGAGACATTCTCCAGAAACTTTTGATGTGGAAAGCTGAGATGGATGCCAATGTCAACCAGCAAAACTCAGGAACCAATGTCCCAACTCATCCCAAGCAAAATGAAGCAGCTGCAATGGTAACCACCTATGACAATGCCATGGATGATGGAGAAATCTTCCCCTACAATCCCAATGTCCCTGAAGCTGCTCCACATCCAAATAAAGATTCTGAAGCCTCCAAAAATGCAATACCACCAGTGGATCCTCACAGCTGAAGACAGATCAGCACCATGCATACAACATTGTGATTTGGCATCTTGATAAAACACTATCAGGTGCCAGCCCACCACCACTTTGGATGATCCTTTATGGAGAAAGTGCCACTGGGAAATCCAAAGTCATCCGGACCATCATGCAGGCATTTGCACAGCATGGTGTGAGCTTCATGCTTCTCAAATCAGCATACACTGGAGTGGCAGCTTCACTCATTGATGGAAAGACCACACACACACCATTGGAATGATATCTTGAAACAGACATACTTTGAGCAGCCAAACAAAAGCAAAACTGCAGGCCTTCTGGAAGCATTTCGTATATCTCATCATCAACAAATATTAAATGATCTCAAAGTCATTCCTGGCAAAGCTTTCATGAAACATTGGGATTGGAAAAACAAAGGGGGACGCTGAGGCCTGCCATGCCAATTATTCTCTAGGATTTGGTGGTATCAATGTAATCCTATGTGGGGATCTTCATCAATTTCCGCCCATTGCAGGTGCAAAACAAGACCCACTATACTTTTCCTCACTGTCCATGGATTCTATCGATTTGAAAACTGGCTGCATGATATACGATGAATTCACAATGGTTGTGGTGTTGTGCAAACAAATCCAAGTCACAGATATGGGTTGGAAGGAATTTCTCTGGCAGCTTTGAAAAGCCATAGTGCAAGAAGATGATCTAACAATGCTCCAAAAGCTCCTGATCTCCAACCCAGAATGCCCACCAATAGAGTTTGATAGTACATGGTGCAATTTTCACCTGGTGACACCCCACCATGCTGTTTGGACAGAATGGAATAATTCAGCTGCTGAGAAACATTCCAGACAGACGAAAGGGCAATTATTCATTTGCAAAGCAGAGGACACCAGACAAGATTGACTATTGAAGATTGCTGAGTGACCCTAAGTTGCTTTGAGGGGACAGGGACAGAAGAAATGACAGGGACAGAAGAAACGACAGGGACAGAATGAACTACCAGAAAAAATTCAGTTGGCAATTGGGATGAAGGTCAACCACTTCTGCCTGACATGAACATTGTGGAGCTGGTGCACCTCCCAGCCTATATATTAGTCCAGCTCAATTGGACACGTGTTGCTCAACTTGCAGGTCTTCCTCCATGCATCATTCCTGTTGCACCAGCATCAAAATCATTTACCATTACTGTAAGGGTTGATGGAAAGCCACAGAACTGCACTGTTAAACATTGACAACTTCCCATGACCACTGCATATGTGTTTACCAACTATTGATCACAAGGGCAGACAATATCCCATGTTCTGGTTGACATTGCCTCACCTCTAACTGGAGGTCTAAGCCTCTTTATCCTTTATGTTGCACTATCACAATGTTCTAGTCATTTGACCATTCACCTCTTACAAGATTTCAACAATGACACCTTCAAAGCAAGGCATGATCCTGAACTTTTGGCAGAGGATATTGGGATTCATGACAGTAGGGGCAAAGGAGTCTTAGACTTTCATCATGCTCATGTAACACATATGTAGTAGAATGCTATAATTAGGGTTGTTCACAGTAGCCATTTTCGGGCCATTTTCAGCTCATTTTCAGCTTCATTTTTGGATCATTTTTGGTTGTTTGGTAGAAGAATGATCAAAATGGACCGAAAAATGAAGTCAAAAATGATGTGAAAAATGGCTACTGTGAACGCTCTGATTATATCACCAGGCCATGCTTGGGTTGCCATTCCCAACACTCCTCCTCAAACTGAGAACGGGGAAATGGTTTTCTACCAGGTGCATCAAAACCTTTGTGTGAGGAAAAACCCTTTGGGAAAAATACCATCACACATGAGGAAAGCTACCAGGTTTCCTGTTTGACTGAATGCCTATCTCTTCCCAATGTCACAAGTGTTTTGGCTTTGGTAAAGCCTTGGTCAAGACATCAGCCATCTGTTCTGCATCATGACAGTTCTGTATGTTGTTTATACTGTTAGTAACAAGATCTCGAACCCAGTGATGGTGAATAGCGATGTGCTTGGATTGTTGGTGGAATTGGGGATTATGGGTCAAAACCACAGATCCACCATTGTCACCTTTAATCATGGTCAGTTCCTCTTGGGGATATCCAAGTTCTCCATATAGGTTTCTTGGCCATGTTGCCTCATGTGAGTCATGTCCAGCTTCTGAGAGCACTATATATTCCACTTCTGTGGAGGAAAGTGCAATCATGGTTTGTTTCTTGGATTTTCACATAATTGCTCCCCCTCCAGCTAGGATAACATAACCAGTCATAGTCATGGGTTTGAGGTCATCGGCATTTGCATATGCAGCATCTGCATATCCATGGAAGAGGTTATCCACTTCAGTCACATCTTGAGATTTTCTGTAAGTGATCCCAAGAGTTTTCGTACCTGCTATGTACCTGCTAGGTACCTGAGTATCCACTTTATAGCACCATGGTGTTGTAAACTTGGGTTAGCAGTGTAGGTGGCCAATCTACTCACTGTGTAGCTGATATCTGGTCTTGTGGAGTTTGAAATAAACTGTAGACTGCCTAGTAATTTTGCAAATGAATTACTTCAGTTAAGTTCATTATCATCTGGATTAAGCTCAAATTTGATGTGTGGATCCACTGGAATTCCAACAGGGTTTGCATCAGCCATCCCTTCTTTTCGAAGAATGTTCTCAATATATTTCTCTTGAGAAATTGTTATAGTGTCATTGGAGTCATTGGAATAGGTAACTTTGATGCCAACAATTTTGTTCAGTTCTCCAAGGTCAGTGACTTCTCATTCTGAGCAGAGTGTATCTTTCATATGATCCATCATTTCATCAGATGAAGCAAAGAGTAATGAATTGTCCACCCAGACAGTTAAAATTGAGATCGCCATCAACCCATCAAATATAAGCACATGGATCAGAAAATAGGCACTGGCACATGGACTTTGAGTTTATCATCAAGTTCATTGTTCCACTTGCACCCAGCCTGCTTCAAGCTGTAAAGTGGTTTGACCAACCTGCATACTTGGTCTGTTCCATCTTCACATCCTTCAGGTTGTTGCATGTAGATAGTCTCTTGCAAAGTCCCGTTCAGGTATGCACCCTTGATGTCCATCTGTTGCATCTTCAGCCCCTTTTCAGCCACAAGGGCCAGTATTGCACATAGCATGTCCATCCTGACTACTGGCAAAAATGTTTCCATATAGTCAAATCCTGGACATTGTGCACATCCCTTCGCTACCATATCTCACCACTTCCCCCTGCTTATTTCACTTCTTGAAGACCCATCTGTTAGCAATCAGTACTGCATCCAGAGGTTTCTGCACTGTTTCCCAAGTGCCCATCTCCTTCAACAGATCCAATTGCTCTTGCATGGCTCATTCCCATTTCAGCCATTCTGGGGAGTTTTTAGACTCTTTCAGGCTGGTAAGCTCATCACTGGTGATAATTGCAAAGGCTTCCTCCATGTACAGGAAGTTTTCTTCTTCTGGAAAAGGATCATGAAGGTTTTGGTAGTCAGTATGAATTCCACGTATTAGCAGCACATCTCTGCGCAAGTGAAAGAGATAATTATTAGTGAGATATTCTACTCAACTTATATACTACTGTACTATACGACTGGTATGTTCTACTGTATTCTGGTTATCTCGAGGCAATGCTAAATATAGAAATGATGAGTAATACAACATAATTGTCCGACCAATTCCAACACCACGTGTCTTCCATGGTGCATTAATATCAATCTCTTCCTCAACTTCATTCCATTTTCATTTCTGCTTGGGTTCAAGGTTGCAAGTTATATCATCAGAACCTGTTACACCCATTGGCGGCATGCTCCCTCCAGTCTCCCCCTCATGTGGCATATCAGGTGTAAGTTCAATAGGTTCAGGAGGTGGGGGGTTGTCAGGAGGGGTAATATTATGGAAGTTGTGAGAGGTAAGTACCTTGTGTGTTTCTGGATTACATATAATATTTTACCACTCAAGCACCATCATCGAAACCAACATAAGCTTGGCATTTTTTTTTTGGTAGCATCTTCTGTTGTTCTTTCTGTCCCTGCAAGAGGACCCAGATGGGAGCTCTGAATTCACACAAATGAGATACATTTGGTTTGGTGTTGTGCCATCATGATATGGTGTGGAGCACTGTGAGCCTGGTAGGGTATGAATTTCAGCTGTTTAAGTAACAAAATAGGAAATATCTAATATAAATGGCTGAATATATGGTGGATGAATTTGGGATTAATTTTCATACTGTAACTTTCAAACCTCAAATGGATGGAAGTCAGACATATTTTATTACAGCTTTTTCATAAGTGAATAAGATGAAATTTCTTCTTGTAAATGAGTGAATTATAGGGATGGTTTTAATACCATAGATATCAAACACCAAATGGATGGAAGTCAGACATATTTTATTACAACTTTTTCATAAGTGAATAGGATGAAATTTCTTCTTGTAAATGAATGAATTATAGTGGTGCTTTTAATACCATAGATTTCAAATATCAAATGGATGAAAGTCAGACATGCCTTATTACAGGCCTTTCAGAAATAAATAGGATGTAAATTTTAGGAATCTGCATGGGTAACCCGCAGGTACTTTTGAGCATGCCCACACCCATACCCACAGGGGACAGGCCCAGGAGACACTGGTGTTTTTCTTTTTTCTTTCTCTGGCCCACACCCATGAGCACCTGCTTGTAGGGTGGTTTGATAATTGAAATTAGGTATATAATCAAATATATACATTTTGTTAATACTACCTACCCCTCACAAAACCTGTACCTGCCATGACCTGTGGGTTGCTCACTTGTCAGTTCCCCTCCCCCCATCTGGTGACATGGTGGGTTATGTGGGGGGCCTAGATGTGGGTGATGGTGGTGTCCCCCCATCATGATTGTCCCCTCATCGTTGTTGCCTTCTCTCACCGTTCACCCTCTCATCACTGTTGTTGTTGTCCTCTCATCATCCTCACCCATGGAGCACCCTGTGAGCAGTTTCTCACAGCGGTGGGGGATGCCAGGTGCTGAGTCGCATTCATTGTCAACAGTTTAAGTAGCTGTTACAAAAGTGGTGATCACTGCCATTATATTTGTTGAGATTTGGAACTGCAAAAATTTGTGCACAGCATCATTCACACAACGACCCCACATGATCACCTTGATGATTGAGAAACCAATGTGAGCTGTCTTGAGTGCAGGACCATCATTGGTGCCATCACTGGTAATGCTGA
>QLOK01041893.1:9299-19692 GCA_003313805.1 Tricholoma flavovirens
GTGGAACGGAATGTAACACAAAGGTGACAAATGGCATCTAGGTTTTGGGCTGCAAAGGTCAAGGCTAGATAAGGTCTTAAATTATTAATAATATATGCAAGTCTGATATAGGATCTGACAAATCTAGACAAAGGATGGTAGGGTTGGTGAATTCTACCAGGGCCCTCATTATTTCACATTCCCTAACTATGTTACTATCTGATCAGATGCTGACAATGTGTACCATGTATTTATTACACTTCCCAAGTGTGATTATGCTGGAACAGCACTAAAATAATGATGAAAACTCACCTGTAGTGCCAACTTTTATAAGGGACAGTAGCATTGGCAGTTTCTGCAATCACAGCCAGAAAGATGATGATTGTCCATGGTTGCACAGATGAGGCGACTTGGGAAGGCCTGCAAGAAATACATCTCCAATCAGAAGCAGAAGAATGACCAAAAGTCACCTGTAGTGCCAATTTTTATAAGGGATGGTAGCATTGGTACTTTCTGCAATTGCAGTCAGAAAGACATGAATCTGTCAGTGAATAGCAGAAAGACTCACCTGATTGATGACTGCCTGGCAGCTACAACTTGTAAAAAATTGCAAGAATTGCAAGCAAATGTCATCAAGTGTTAGAGTGATGAGCCTGTATAACTATCAAAAGGATGACAACAACCCACCTGTGGTCCCAATGTGTATAAGAAACAGTAGCATTGGCAGGTTGCACAAGCTATACCAGAAGCATAATCTGTAACAACAGCTGTCTGTCAGCAGCAACTTGGGAAGATCTGTAAAACATGCAGCAGCTAGGTGCACAGAAGAGTGGCCCAAATGCACAAGTAGTCCAAACCTGTATAAAGTGCAGCATGAGGAGCAAATTTGCCATAAAGGCTGTGAAGATAATGCTTGATCAAAAACAGCAATGCTGCCATCCCTTATCTGGAGGTGGTGAGTTGCAAAAGGGTATAAGAAAGATGATCTTGCATCATCCACATAAGAGGTTGACCTAGGGATACATAGGCATAATCATGCTGTTCTCCGATCAGGTTTTCTTATTTGCTTGATGATGGTAAGAAATGCAATCCCATATTAGGCTGGTAGGTAATGTGTCATTGTAATCTAGAAAATCTGATATTTACGATGTCCCTGCATTCTGTATCTGCTTCAGTGCCCTTTTCTCCTTCAGTTTCACCAGTGCATTCTGTTTTGTCAAACCACACTCATGTGTGACATAGCTGGGAAACACCTGGCTGTTAAGAGAAGCATCAACTTCTTCAAAGAGCTTTTTAGAAAAACACATCAGGAAGACATACCAATTCCACCAATTCAGCAGATCGCCAATGTCATTGTTCTCAGCTGGATGATCCAAGAATTCCAAGACACTCTTGTAGAACTGTTCAGAGTCTGTTGAAGTGTCAGACCTACAGAAAACTGATGAAGATGACAACACAAAGTGAAGCTGGCCACATGATCAGTGGTGGGTTGATAAAACCTTGATGCCAGACACACCTGTGTACGGTAGCTACATAGGCTAAGGAGCCTGTAGTGACTCACATCATCCCATGTATATGAGTGTTGCCTGATCTTGTTGCTTTCACCTCTTTCTCCACAGAACTGGGTGATGTGAAGATGTGTTTGTATGCCTACAGATAGTGGCTTGAGCAATACAAATTGGACAAATAAGTGTATTCATGTATTTAAACCCAAACAAGAAGTTGGCTCCTGAAGAGCCCCTCCCAAGGGTCTTCAGGATCGTACTGTTGGTTTGTGTACACTAACAGTGGCCATTGATCACCCAAGATGGCCATTTAACCATTGGAAAGCTTTGTGCACACTCTAAACAACAAATTGATAAGCACAAAAACAAGTGTCAGGAGCAAACTAACTCTGCATCATTCCAATCCAGACCAGTGGGACAGAGAAGTGCCCCAGTGGCGGGATGGTGGAAGCCTCAGTTCATTTTGACATTCTGGGAGAGGGGGGGAAGTAAGGGTGTGTCTCGGCCAGCTATCCAGTTGAGGACAACACCTTTTAAACTCTTGGTATCATCTGACCTTGCACTAGATACACCCTTCTGAATCTTGAAAAAGTGAGGCAAGGTTTATAATGTGTTGAAGCAATACATACTAAATCTGCCATCATCATGGACTCTTCTTCAGACACAGCTACAAGGCGGTCAATGAATTGGGGTACTATTTGCAAGAGCTTTTGAAACACTCAGTACTCCTTTCTGGCTCTGTATTGCAGAAGGGCATGTCATTCCAGATGGGAGGAGTAAGAATGATCAGACAAACTCTGGAGTGAGCAACTCTTCTGCAACCTCCACATCATCAGCCATACGCAGTAGGCTGTTCGTGACCAGTGCCTGGACATTACACATAGCATGGACTGTTCTGCCAAAATGGCGCCCATGATGAACTAAGGGATTGCTAGCATGACTGAGCCATCACTGTCATTGAGGACCTGCATGAACAACAAGAGATGAATGATTATCATACAGTTTTTTTCTGTTTCCAAGCTTGAGAGCATTCACAGGGGAGTTTTCATTGGACATTGGGAACACAGAGAAGAAAATGTTAATGAGATGGGGCTCCAAGTTCCAACTATTGGCTGCCTTTTGAGGACCTTTCATGACACAAAATGACTCAAGAATCAGGCTGAGTCATTGTGACTTGCTCAGGGTCCTACAGCCCAAGATAAATTCTGATCAATCCAACCGAAGTTGGGACCCTAACCTTTCATCAAACAACCATCTCTCGAGCCTACCATCCTGCTTGCACCATGCCTGAAAATCTGCAACTACTGACATCCACAACTGTCCCCACATATTGTGAGATATTGCTCTTTCAACTTTAAAAACCAACCCATTGCATCAAGACCTTTGATACCATGGGGCTCTTGCTCACCACCTATCACTGGTCTGTAACATTGACCTGACCATGTATCACCTCTCATTGTTTGCATAGGCTTGTCCAAGGAAAGAAGCAGGTAACCCCAGATAGATTGCGCAACTATCCTGAGAGCCACCAGTTCTTGGGGCCTTGCTGCTTGTGTCCACTGTTGGTGCCACTTAGCGAAGAGCCTACCTTCACTGAAGCAGCAATATACATACCAGTCATTGGGTGCTACCAAGGAGAGTACATTGCCGAGTGTGCCAAGCTATCTTGGTCAGTCTCCATTTCACTGAGTGTAGAAACAAGATGCTCACATAGCACCACACACAGTACCATTGGAGAGAATATATCCTAAGTTCAGGGTCCCAGTGAAAAAATATCCTGTCAGAGGTTAGCTGCCAAGTCTTCTGCAATGTTGGTTTGGAGGCACTTACAAGAGTGAAGATGACCAGACATTCTGTCCTCTGCCGGTCCTCCACCACTTGGAGATAGAGGCCAGGCCTTTGAGGCCCCTGAAGAGGACTTATGCCCAAGCAGGTATGTGAAGGTTTTTTCAAGGCATGGTAGCTATAATCAAATGTGGGAATAGACTTAACCAATGTGCCCCATCTGGCTGGAGGTGCAGATTTGGGTTATCAAACTGATTGGTGCAAATTCCCAAAACTTGACTGTATGGACCGACCTGGGTTGAAGGAGGCTGAATTCTTTGGCCTGTTCATGAAGTGTGATGCATGTATGCTCATCATGACACACCTAGTGTTCCCCAATCATCATTGCAGTCTGCAAGAGGTGGATTACTCAGAGCTGACTGACCAGGAATAACCACCCTGATAGAGAGAACCTAGCTTTAATTTAGACTTCCTCGTTTCAAGCCATTTTGCATATGGTTCACCTTCATACCTTGACCTTAGCTATGAAAACCCTCAAGTACAGTGGTATATGGTATAGCTGACCAATGCCTCACATTTCAATATATTTTACCTTGATACCTTGATAGATATGTTTGGACTTAACTATGAAAACCCTCTCCCTTGCTGATGTATGCCAATTGATTACCCTATAACATGTCAAAATTGGGTATGAAGATAAGCAGCTCACAAACCTAAAGGCATAGGGTAAGAAATCTATACACAAGCTGTTCTCTACATCTGAGGGCTCATTCTGTTCCTTGCAGTGTTTTTAAAATAGAAGTACATGCACATAACCTCATGGATGAGTGGACTATCCAAATTGATTAGCCAGTGCTTTAAAGCACTCCACCTCCACTGAGTAATTAGCTGTATGGCCATTGCCCACAATGTAGTAAATGGCATAAACAAGGGTCAATGGTAATTCTTAAAAGTCCATCACAAACCTGGGCCATACCACATAATGCAAAACCAGAAAGCACCTGACTCAGGCTTAATACGGTAGTAACTGCTTGCTCTGCTGACTTGGTGAGAAAACGATACCCATGCATGCCTACCACAAACAATTACGCAATGTGCATGAAAGTGAACCATGGCATCTGAAGGCTGGATCAACCTTCTTTAACCATGCCCCATTGGTGGCAGCATGTTATGTTCCATTCCACCCAACTTGGACTCCCAATGGGAATCTGATGGAGCCCCAAAGATCCCATATGGATCTGATCAGATTATGTCCTGTGCATAGTGTAGACTTCATACATAGTTACTGTAGTTGCTCATAGGTTCTTACCTCGGGTAGTTACTTCGGGTACTGCCTGTACTGCCAACCACAGCTAATGTACATAGCTCTTACCTTGGTCTCCGATCTTCAGATTTAATTATAGTATTTAAACTTAGCTATTTCATTTGTATTCTGCAATTCAAATATCAAACATTGTACTCCCTATCATCTTTAGTCTTCGGACTTCCAATTGGTCCCCACTTGAATTCCTGATCAACCTCTTGTAAATTGGAACATGGTAACAAGTGAAGGGTGCAACTTCTTTTGAATCCAAGTTCCTTTTGATACTCCTTCAGATACCTGATTGGACCCCACATGAATCCCTTTAGCCTCTCAATCTTAACAGTATATTCGAATTCACACTTTGTTGTTACTCATTACTACCACCCAGACTATGACATGTAAATGAACAACTCAAAGTTCCCAATGTGCAGGTGTGATCCATGGAATTTCAGCATTACGATGTTCTGTTCTTAGCCCTCCTAGACTATTGTCCACTTTCAGACAAATGTCATGACCATCTAACATCTTTCATCAAGTTGGTGAAGGTGCCCCATCAATCAGCACAAATCTAATGTTTACTAGTAACACACAGAGAACAAGCGAACCTCCACAACAATCCCAATCCCATACACCATTAGATTATGTTAATCCACTCCCTGATGATCATCATTCTGATCCTTCCTGACCCTCCTCACAATGATGATAATCCATTAGGACCTCCCAACTCCCCACCAATACCACCTGACAACTATCGTAATCCATTTGACCCACCTGCAGGTGGGAACGATCATGGCCCTGGTGGCCCTCCTGATCTAGGAGATTGCCCAGGTCCTGACGATAGTGATGACAGTAGTAGCAGTTCATCATCGACAGGACCCAGCAATAGGTTTTTCCAAGCTCTCTTTGAGCTTTCGGGCAGCCTTAGGGATTTACATCAGGACTCTGCACCTAAACCTGAAAAGATCAAGGTTTGAGAGCCTGATATATTTGACGGCTCTAACCCCAAGAAACACAGGATTTCCTAGTGTCTTGTAACCTTCACTTTAGAGATCGGCCCCAAGTCTTTGCTTCTGATGAGAAAAGGATTCTCCTTACCTCAAAGGATCAGCTCTTAGCTGGTTTGAACCAGGTCTTAACAACTCTACTAAATCTGTGCACTGGATGTGGAACTATGAAGCATTCCTAGGTGAGCTCGAAGGTAATTTCGGTCCTCACGACCCAGTTGGGGATGCCGAAAAAGCCCTCAATGAACTTTCCATGAAGAAAACAGCCCATATTGTGAAATACAATGTTGAATTCTGGGAGCTTGCATCTTGAGTTAGTTGGAACAAATCGGCTCTCTGTGATCAGTACTACCGTAGACTCCCGCTTCGACTCCATGTTGAAGTACTTTGTGGGGGTAAACCAGGAACCCTTGCAGCCTTGCGTCTAAAAGCCCAAGATGCTGATAACATCTATTGGATGCAAGGAGAAGAATCCCACCTAGAATCTTGAAGTTTGGTCAATATTGGAAACCCAAACAAAAAGGATTCTAACAGACCTAATCCTTTGCGACCCCTGTATAGGCCTCCCATTTACCACCATCCCGCTCCTTCTATTTCCCAGCCATCACATGTTGTTAGAGATAAACCTAAAAACTCTATCTCTGATAAACTTGGGAAAAATGGCAAACTCACCGGTGATGAACGAGAATGCTGTATGAAGGAAGGACTTTGCCTTTACTGTGGTGAGAAAGGACATGTCGCTCATGATTGTCCAAAATCAAAAACAGCAAAAGGATAATCTGCTAATGTTTCGGCTCCTGAGTCAAAGGCCGAAACTGCAGACTCAAAAAAAATAGTCTGCAATCCTCAGAGATATGCTACACATACACGGTCTGAGGATTGCATTGACCTTACCTGCATAGCTAAATTCATTAGGCTCAATGCTTCCGCTCTTTTGAATCCCGACTCCCTAATCATCACACTCTCATTAACATCAATATGCTCCCTCCTTACCTGAACTCTAATTGATTCAGGATCTTCACATTGTTTCCTTGACTCTACCTTTGTTGAAGAACACAATATCCCTACTACTTTGGTCCCCCCGATCGGTCTCTGACTTTTTAATGGGTCTTGTAAAACTATCATTACTTGGATGGCCCATCTTCTAGTAACCTTCCCTAGCAGTGAAAAGTTCAGTCTGACATTTTATGTAACCCTGCTAGACTCTTCCTGCTCTGCCGTTTTAAAATACAATTGGTTGAAGCAATACAATCCATTGATTGACTGGTCTTCTAACCAAATCTCTTTCCATTTGGCTGGACATAGAGGTCTAGCACCCCTGATGTCTTCCCTGGAGGCTAATTCTTTGCCTCAATCTTTTGTGGACTCACCCATGGATTCTATCAACTCAACCCTGTCCTTAACTCCTGATCAGATTCCCGAACATATTCCCAACCCAATTCCTACACCTATCCCTGAATCTTCCCACCTAACACCTCCTCCCATTTTGTTGATCAATGCTGCTGCATATCTATGTGCCAGTAAACTCCCAGGCTCTATAGCCTTTCAACTGCAGTTAGCACCTGACGGTACTTTTGGGTGTGCTGCAGCTGTATCAGAACCGGACTTATCATTGGTCCCCAAAGAATATCACGAATTCACAGATGTTTTCAATAAAGGGAAAGCTTATAAGCTTCATCCACACTGTTCTTACGATCTCAAGATAGAGATTGAAGACGGAACTCCGCCTCCAAGCCAAATGTATTTTTGCAATCAGAGTTAGAAACTCTGCAATTGTTCATTGAAGAACATGTCAACCTAGGATTCATTCACCCCTCTAAATCCCCACACGGTGCTCCCATCCTTTTCATCAAAAAGAAGGATGGCAGCCTATGTCTTTGTGTCGACTACCATGGTCTTAATCGTATCACCAAGAAGGACTGTTACCCATTACCATTGTTATCAGACCTTGATGCCTCGAAGAAAGCATGCATTTTCACAAAGATCGACCTTTGACATGCCTACCACTTGGTTTGGATTGCTAATGGTGAAGAATGGAAAACTACTTTTAGAACCCGCTATGGTTCATTTGAATGGCTAGTAATGCCTTTCAGATTAACCAATGCACTAGCTGCTTTTCAATGATTTATGAACGACATCTTCAGTGACCTACTAGATGTTTGTGTCATCATCTACCTTTTACCTTGATAACATCTTGATCTATTTGGAGGATATGTCCCAACATAAAGCTCACATTAAGGAAGTCCTACATTGACTCCATAAAAACGGACTTTATGTGGCCCCCCCCCAAAATGCCAATTTAGAAAGCGTTGAATACCTTGGGTTCATCCTTTCTACTGATGGACTCAAAATGGCTGAAGACAAAGTAAAAACCATTCTGGATTGGCCGGAACCCCACAAAGTAAAGGATGTCCAATCCTTTTTAGGGTTCTGCAATTTCTACCACCATTTCATTTATGGATACTCAGATATTGTCATTCCCCTCACCCACCTAACCTGCAAAAACTTCCCTTGGAACTTTGATGAGAAATGCTGCATGGCATTTGAAATGTTAAAACAACAGTTTGCACAGGCTCCCATACTAACTAAATGGGTACCTGATTCGGAAATGATTTTAGAAACTGATGCTTCGGACTATGCTCTAGCAGTGATCATTTCCTGACGGTGAAATCCACCCTATCGCTTTTCACTCTAGATCGTTCCATTCTGCTGAACTGAACTACTACACTCACGATAAGGAACTACTTGCCATTTTTGAAGCCCTCAAACATTGGTGACAATACTTTGAAGGTAGCAGAACTCCGATTGATGTGGTCATGGACCACTGAAATCTGGAATATTTTGCTACTACCAAAATCCTTACTCGTTGGCAGGCCCAATGGTCTGAATACCTTTCCCAGTTCAACATGGTTATTCACTTCCATCCAGGGAAATTAGGTGTGAAACCCAATGCGCTAACTAAATGTTGGGATGTCTACCACAAAGGGGGAAATAGTGACTTCATCCTCGCAAACATGAGCAATCTCTGACCCATCTTTACTCAAGAACAACTCTCTACTTCACTTCGCATGACTTACTTCACTACTCCAATCATTCATAATGCAATCATTATGGACATTGAAAAACTTCACAATGACATTCACTTATACCTACCCCATGACCCGATCTCTGTGGAACAAATCCTGAACCCCAGTGACCCTAAGTGGACTATGGATGAAAGTGGTCTACTTCATCTGAACAATCGGATTTTCATACTGGACCATGTGGACCTCTGACTCAAAGTCCTACAATACAAACATGATCATGTACTTGCAGGTCACTTCGGTCAAAACAAAACCTTGGAATCAGGTCACCTTGAATATGTTTGGCCCAACATGCATACATTTGTAAAAGACTTCTGCAGTTCATGCACTACTTGCAAATGGTCAAAGGCACCTCATCATAAACCCTATGGGTTATTGAAACAACTCCCTGTCCCCAAACAACTTTGGAATTCTATCTCCATGGATTTCATCGAACACCTCCCTAACTCCTCAGGTCATACCGCACTCCTGGTAGTCATGGATCGACTATTCAAACAAGGCATCTTCATTCCTACTTTGGACAATATTACAGTACCCAAACTAGCAAGACTATTCATTATACATGTCTTTTCAAAGCATGGAGTTCCCATGCATGTTACATGCGATTGGGGATACAAGTTCATCTCGCATTTTTTCCAATCCTTAGGAACAGCTTTAAATATGAAGATACACTTCACTTTGGGTTATCACCCAGAAGGTGACAGTCAGACCAAATGTCTTAACCAAATGTTGGAACAATACCTCCATATTTTCTGTAACTATCAACAAGACAATTGGTCGGAAATCCTACCCCTTGCGGAATTCACCTACAACAACCCCCCTAGTGCTACTACTGGCATAACCCCTTTCTTCACTAAAGGCTATCATCCCAACATTATGGTCTTCCCAGAATGCAAGTTAGCATCTGTCAAAGCTCATGAATTCATTATCGATCTTGAAGAACTTCATGCTGAGCTCCATAATCAGATGGCAGCAGCTCAAAAACATTATCAAGGTCCTGCAGATCGCTGATGGGAACCCACACCAGACTTCTGTGTTGTTCAACAAGTTTATGTTCACACAGAAAACATCAGTACCACTAGACCCTCGAAAAAACTCTCAGAAAAATATGTATTTAGGACCATTCAAAATTATAGCCTGTCCTGGCACTCATTCGTTTACCCTTCAGCTTCCTGAACACTTATGTGCAATTCACCCAGTATTCCATGTTTCCCAGTTAGAACCATCAGTACTGAACACAATCCCGAACTGTACTCAGCCACCCCCACCTCCTGTCAAGATCAATGATGACATTGAATATGAGATAGCCGAAATCCTTGATTCAAAGATTGATAATTGGCGCAAATGTAAACTCCTATACTTTGTCCAATGGGCTGGTTACAAAGGAACTGATGAAGAAAACTCATGGCTACTGGCTAATGAACTTGGCCATGCACAAGAAGTTGTTATGGACTTCCACACTTGTTACCCGAACAAACCTGGTCCTCTTCCATGATGATTCTTATTCACTCTTTTCAAAGTCAAAAACAAAACATTCATTATAAAATAAAACAAGAAACAAAGAAAATTCTATTTTTAGTTTTCAGTGGGGACTTTGGCCCCGAATGTCTCCCCATTCTCTTCTTCTTCCCCATTCTCTTCTTCTTCTCCATCCTCTTCCTCCACATCCTGCTCTTCTTTCTCTACCTCAGCTTCTCCCTCGGTCTCCTGATCCTTCTCCCTATTCCCTTCCTT
>QLOK01041895.1:9804-34702 GCA_003313805.1 Tricholoma flavovirens
ACATGAGGGAAGTTAAAAGCCTAGAAGTGCTTGTGTTCACTCTCTCGGTGTCACCCTTGCTGAGGTGGCCGAGTACCTGACCTTAGATAGTAGTAGTATTACATCAGCTGATGAGCAGTGGACAAGTAAACACCATTGACAATTTATGAATGATTTGGAGGCAGCAGCTAAGTTAAACTATGATAGAGGACTTGCACACTGGCAGTTGGATGAAAACGAAAAGACAATTGTGAAGAAGCTGACTCGGAAGTAGTGACTAGTGGGCAGGCTATTTAGAAGCTTGAAACGGAAACATACTAACTTTTGCATGCCGTGGAAATACATATCAGAGCATAAAAAGCAATCACGTGAACTTAAGCAAAAGACCGCTCCGCCACCCCGGCTTAAGAGCAATGCAGCTGTGAGTTTTCAAAGAGAAGATAAGTGCCAAACTTGGGTTTTACTACAGAAAGAATGCAAATGGTATGGATGACTGCTCGCTCACCTCCATCAAGATTGGATTCAGCAATGGGATCAAGAACTTTGAGAAAAGTGATGTAAATTTCCTCTTCGCCCACTTGACCTCTCCGAGTCTGGCCACTATTGTTCCTGACAACCTTCAGAACATCGAAGTCAAAAACTTTGCCAGTGAGCCAAACCTACGAATAGCACATGTTCAACCCAAAGATCAAGGCATAACTTGAATCCGATGCTCACTACCATGTCAACTTCACCCAGTGATTCGTGAACCGTCTATTGTTACGACGAAGGCATAACTGACCCGAGTCAGTTAGCTACAGGCGATGATTTGATTGCTATGAAGGCAGTTCAGAAAACAATACTAGATGGACGTTGAATCCCTGCTCGGTAAATGATTTTGTGAGTTTGACTCATTTGTATGTTACACTTTCTGTCGTGATGTTATTAGACTGGACTCAACACCAAATACCTGTGTAGACAGTTGCTATTTGATTTCCCGGTTGTAGCAATCGCGCAGACATGTCGTTGTCGTGCTTCGTCTCCATAATAGATAATGCGTCTACGCCACCCGGCCATGTTAGATTGGGAGGTATCAGAGCCGGGTATAGACTTCATGTGGAAACCGGCCCAGTCAAAACAACTTAGTTTGATTTCTTCATTCTTCGTAACCATGATGTTGGGCTGCCGAAGGTACCCAAAGACATGGCCATCATGATGCAAGATATCCAGAACACGTCGAACTCGATCCGCCAAATTCGGAGGAATCCGTTTCGCCTGATCCATCGTCTCGCCGTCGATGTACTCCATCACCACCATTTTAAGATGTCCATATGAGGGGTCTCCTTCAAGTACTCCAACCTTCCCGTAATAAAAGAGCTGCGGCGCTAGGTTTTCTTTCGCGAGTAAGCGATGTGCTTCTTCTCTATAACGCTCGACGATTTTGACGACAACTAGCTTAGGGATATCTGTAGTCGCACTTGCGAGGAAGGTGATGCATGCAGGGTCGAGGTCGAGAGGGTGAATATACTTGAACTGGCGAACTCTGTCTTCCTCATGGAAAAGCGAGGATGGAGCTCATCACTAGGGCCGGTAGCGACGAATTCCAATGCCTCGTAGTATGCTTCAAGTTGAAGTTTCTCAAGATTTCTGCTCAGCAAATGCATGACGTGAGCAACCCGATAGTAAGGGTGGTCGCTCAACGTGGCATCGATTCCAACTCAGATGAAATCTGTAAGGCGCTGGATGATCCATTTATCGGTAAGGACGGCTCCGAGGATACAGATCCAAGGCCCAGCAACTGCGAATATGAATGTTGGACAACAGGTAACGTCACGCACTCCTCCCAGTTGATAGGGACAAAAGCATCAATGCGGAGACGAGAAAATGGCAGGTGGCATTCATCTACCTTATCCTGAGCCCAACATTGCACGGCCTTTAAGCTAGCTTCTGTTCCAGGATCGCCGCCTCCAGCACCAAATTCATTTCTGTCACCCCTAAGTAAAGCCCTTATTGATTGCAGGATTTCTCTGAACCGGATTACTAAAAACAAGCTTCCATTAGGCGCCATCCCACTGCGAGCGAGGATACGGCAAATACAAGGCTCAAGGTAGAGTTGGCGCATGCCTATGTTCTCGTAATTTTCTGATGTAGCCCGCATATAGTTAACAGTCGCCCTGATAATTGCGGGAGGTGTGGGAAAATCGCTTGATAGATCGTCAAGGAAGGGGCCAAAAACAGGGTGGAACAATTGGATGGGAGGTGCTGTTGTGTTTACTGGATTTCTCACATCGTCAAGTCCATCATGAATGGGTGAATCGTGTTGAAAAACTCTGTGTTCGTTGGAGTTGGCTAACTGTTCTGGTGACTTTACACTTTGAGCTTGATCATATCCCGCACAACGTCAGTAAGTCTGAGCGAGAGGGAAGAACGCACTGGTCTTTACAGCTGCGATGATGTTGTGGTTGCGCGCCGAATCCGTTTAAATGGTTGGTCGAGATAGCGACGATTTTACTACAATGTGTACGTGTTAATCGACAGGAGGTTCCGAGAAAACTTCTGACAAGTTTAGCACTGGTGATAATGATTGGATCTGCTCGTAGTTATTCGGGTGTACCTGAGGTAACTCATCGTCTACGAGGTTTTAATCGCAGAGAATGGAAAGATTCCATAGGACACGCAAGTTTGCATCGACGTCGCGAAACCTTTTGAGTCTTTTCCTTCTTGATAGCTTTTCTGAGCTCGGAAACAGATTCTTCCTTTCCGATTTCGACTTCAAAGTCATTCGTATAATCGTCGCCGCGCACATAGCAGAGGAGAGTGAATATCGTGGTCATGGTGACATGACTTCAAGTTGTAGAAGAGAGCACGGTGTGCGTCTATCGGAAAACCCGGAGTCCCGGACCGAACGTCCGAAATCTAATCAATCGATGCACGTGAGAACGTAAACGACGATAACATTCTTCTGGAGCTTCTGTCCAAGCCGAGGGCCGACGTCACGGTAATGTCCTCGAGGCAGTTTCAACCATTGGTAGATATTTGAATGTATTGCACGCAAGATAAAGCACTTTTAACACAACCCCGACGAGGAACAAATGAGTACACATTCTAACGGGCTGTTCCCAGAGGGCATCAATTTTATCACTCAAATTGGCCTACTTTACTGTTGATAGTTCCCAACATGTAGTCCAGAACTTGATTTTTTAGAACCATAGACTATCATAGACTCGGATTGGGCCAATTAACGTACCTGCCAAGAGATCTATTACCCCGCGTTGACGTGATTCAAGTGCATGGTTTCTATTTTAGGCGGCAAGGGGATGCATGCAAGTAATGACACGAGGCGTAAGTGTATGAGGATACGCGACAGTTTCACAACAGGCACCGTCCAAGGATATCCAGCAAGTATCGGGGCTGACATTCCATTGCTGGTTCGACTTGGGCTCTCCTGCCACGACGTAGGTCACAGAGAACTTCATATTCAAAATGCTCCAAGTCTTTCCAATCAGACAGCCTAAGGTACAGGCACGGCCGACGTCGTGAGATGTCAAGGAAGATGTTTAAACCGACTCTTACCGAGGACCAAATACGAAAATGGCTTGACGGACGGTGACATATTGGGAAGTGCCAACTAATGGCCAAGTGAAAACATCCCATGGGGGCAGGATGCGTTGGTCATACAGATTGCAGAACGGTGGTTCTACCAAGTATCCCTCCGGCCAGATGACCGTAAGTATCACGAAGAGCGCAACTGTTAACGAAACACAGCGATGGCCTGACGACAATAGGCTGGTTGGGATGCGGCAGGGAAAGCTTCTCTTTTGGCATGGCACCTCCAGTGTTATTAGATGTCAGAGTAAATATAGCCTGACTTGAGAATCCTGCCCTCGTTCCTCAGGATCGGTCAAAGGTTCCAACCGACAACACGAAGAGGCAGGCCCTCAAGCGGTTCACAAGTTGAACATGTTTAACGGGAGTAATAGTCGGAGTACATATAAGGAACAGGGTCACCGGCTATCGGGATCTTACTAGTACAAAAACCCACGCGGATGCCACGAGAGCGTTTGACGCCGTTTTCCGCGCGAGAGTGACTCGGAGGCCAAACTAAATCCTAGTAACATTTTATTCGTCTCTACTGGTCACATCCCAGCCATCTTATTTCTGTTATCTATATTCTTTTGCATCTATCGAAGGGAAGAGAGTTGTCCAAAAACTACTCCCACATTGGATCACAAGACTTAGTAACGATGGACAAGGACACACGGCGACGTTGGAAACGACGAAGCGCCGATGTTGGAGGATTATATCTAGCAACCGGAAACAACGGACAAGGACAAGGCTGGATAGGCGATTCGGGAGAGCTTCAGTATGTCCCTTGACTTGGGTTTTTTTAATCCGTGTTGAACATCTAGTAGTACCCAGTTTGCTGAGTTATTGGGCGATATGTATCACCAAACGCTACATGCTGTCAATGAACATGACTCTGAATTGTGCGCGCGCGAGTTTCTGATTACCTCGCAATTCAATCTTATTGTGAATCAGCATTCCGACCGACCTTTCGACGGAAACTAGATTTCGACTCATCCAGTCTTTGGAGTCATGGAAATTTGAACCCCACAAGCTGCCGGAAGAGGAACTGTTGGCCTGCACCCTGATTCTGTTTGAAGGGTTGTACCGTATTGAAGGGATCGAGGAAGCTGTTGGAGTCTCATTAAGTATGTATCCTCCTGTTACTTATTCCACCTTGGTATCTGAGGTCCCTAGGGCAAATTTCGGGCTTTGTACATCATCTCCGCCGGATTTACAGGCTGGAAAACTCTTACCACAACTTTGAACATGCTCTCGATGTGCTGCAAGCTTCCTATTCATATCTGCGATCTGCTGGAATGGTACCGCCGTTATCTATACTGTTGAAACCTGATCAGAAGTGGAAATTAAACAAGGAGTTCGATAGCGGACCCCTTGTAACTACCCTTGGTCTTCAGGAGCTTTTTGTGGTATATCTCATTGCCATTGGACACGATGTTGGTCATCCTGGATTTACCAATGTATTCATGGCAAGTACCTCGGGCATCTCGTGCTTCATTCCATGTCAACTAATACGTGATGTAGAGGAATGCAGAGACACCGCTGTCAGTGGTTTTTGACGGTAAATCAGCACTAGAGCAGATGCACTGCCAACTCCTGCTTCGTGTGATGCGATGTCATGGGCTAGAAAAACTGATAGACTGTCCCTATAATGGCCATCGCATTAGGAAGCTTCTTTGGGAGACCGTGGTCGCCACTGACATGAGTGTACATGATCAGTTCATGCAAGACTTTAGACATGCAATAGCTGGGGAGATCAAATCTTTGACCCGCCGCCAGACCATTATTTGTCAGACAATCTTGAAATGTGCCGACATCAGCAACCCTGTGCGTTCATATCATGTAGTTCCAAGAGTGTACTCACCGTTGATCAACTCAGAGTCGTCCCTATGTTGTTTCTCAGTATTGGGCTAGTGCTTTGGGTCAGGAGTGGAACTCCCAAGCATCCCTGGAAAAGAATTGTGGTCTTCCAGCAACTGTGCAACCATCCGACAACCCTTTGATCGAGGCGAAGGGCCAAGTCTTCTTTATCAGCACGTTCGTGAAACCGCTTCTGGACCTTACCATCCAAGCCATTCCAGGTAAATGATTGTTTGCTCTATAGCGACCATCTCTTCATTATCGTCATCTGAACAGAAATGAAAATGTTTGCCGACCAATGCGCCTCTAATCTGTCACAATGGTCAGCACGCTGCGAAGAACTAAAAAATGCAACACAGATAGATCATAGTTCACCATCCGCGACCTCTCCCCGACGTCCAGATGATTTCATGTCCGCATTCCCTCTCACCTTACCCACTTTTCATCGCTCCCCCAATGACGAACTTGTCCTTGTTTGGCCAACAATATCTTCCCAATCTTCCGATTCATCCAATGCTTCCTCGGAATCGCATCCATGTTCGCCTAGCGATTCAGTTTCATCATTCCCGTTTTCTCCCGCTTCGGACTCTTCCAACTCCAATCCCGGTGCACCTCCGTTGAGTGCTTCCAGCAACGGCAGCAACAGCCACGTAAATGGGCACACAACTGGTCCACCCAATGGCCATGAAGCCATTCGTGCAGCAGGCAAACTAGGGATTCGCAAACAGCGGAGTATGAATCGTAATTCATGGTCTCCGTTCTCGACATCTGTGCGGCCGAGGTCGGTTCCTGGTATCCTTACGCCAATGGGAGTTAAGCCGTCTCTGCTTGATCCTGCAAGGGTTGGGACGGGAACGAATACAAAATGTAAGCCGACGAGGCTTGAAACAAACCAACTTCCCAGGTTATAGCGAGATACGCTTACTTGGCGTCCTTATTATACCTTTGGGGCGTAACTAGATGCGATGATGAGGCTTGCATTGTTTGCCCCTCCGATTATGCCATCAGTACGAGCTTCGTCGTACCTTGGAGATGTCCACACATACGTGCCTCTCTGAGAGAAGGACGGGTGATGAACGACCGAGATTCAACAGTGACCATTCGTTCATGACACCATTGACATCGGCTGTTGCCCCCCTCCCCCTGACGAATGGGATCGTGTGCATAATACGCTGCGGGTTCTTGGTGTATTGTTCTGACCACGTTTGCATCGGACATTTCCTAAACTGAAGAGAGGCAGTTGCTCGTTGAACCAGTGAAGAGTATAGTTAGTACCTGATCCATCTGTTCCGCTATCTATGCTCGGTTTATCCGCCATGATATGTGACGCGTGGAGGGTGTTGATGTGTACTAGTACTTTGTTTTGCTCGATAAATTTGAACCGAAGGGTTGTGGCAAACATTGGCATGTACGCGGACCCATTTCATTTTTTGCCGACAAGTCGGAATTCAAGTTCAGGAACCAGATGTATGCAAACTCCAATCACATTCCTCAGCCTCCACACAGCGCTGGCGTCAAGTATCAGGGTAACGAATGCAGTCATTTTCAGCTACAAATTTTGTTTATCGCTAATTCTTAATCTAGGATTGAGACCAAGGATTGAGTTTGACCAAGTTCCATCGCCAATTGAGCAAATCGAATTTGACCGTCAACATTGGGAAGACCAATCCTATACGACGCTTCCGGGAAACCAGCCACCGCTGGCTACGACGAACTTCGTTGCTATTGATCAAGGTAAGCTTGGCTGCTTCTCGCATCCTGTGCCCCAACTCCCCAACTTTCTTCCCCGGCTTTAAGGCAACTCTTCTCCGAAATTTGTCCGTGTCTCAACCTGGAATGTCCCCAACAGTTCGTACCTAGCATCCGAATGCCAAATACCACTTGTCGCCGTGTTTCAGCCTTTCGCCGAGTTAGACCCACAGGAGGATCCCGTACCGCTCGTCGAAACAGGTGAAGTCGGACCCGCACGTTGCGAGCGGTGTAGAGGATATATCAATCCTTGGTGTACATTCCTCGCTGGTGGTAGCAAGTGGAAGTGTAACATGTGTTCTCACGAAACGGAAGGTCTGTCTTTATTCATAGGTTCCACCCCATCATAATGAATCTGGGTCTTTTATTTGCATAGTTGCCTCCGAGTATTTCTGTAATCTAGACGGCAGATCAATGCGACTAGATCACTTACAACGCCCTGAGTTGAACCAGGGAACATTCGACTTCTCAGTCCCGAAAGAATATTGGGCGACTAATCCACCAGAAACCTTGACGTCCCCCGCCTACTCCGCAGAGCCCCGCTATTCAGGCCCTAGGGCCCCGATGCCCATCAATTACGTCTTTCTATTTGATGTATCCCATGAAGCGATTCGAACTGGATTTCTACGAGTGGCTTGTGCCTGTGTTCACACAATATTGTTCGGTGGGGTTTCGCATGATGGCTCACCCGTCAATTCATGTTTCCCGCCGGAAGGCAGCTTGGCAATCTTGACATTCGACAAGACGATCCATTTTTACGATCTTTTAGTGCGCTCTACCCCGCTTCTCGGCGACTGGAAGATTTACGTCTACTCAGTCAGATCAGACTCCAATGTTGGTCGTTCCGGACATCGACGAACCTTTTTTACCATTACGGAATGGTCTTTTTGTCAATCCAGTGCAACATCGGTGAACATCTGTTTCCGTCCTCCATTCGAGCTCTGTGGATGACGTCGCCTCACAGAAACTCGATAGAATCACTGCTTTCCGCAATCCCTGAGCGATTTCAACATAGCCCGTTAGGGGAAGTAGCGTTAGGATCTGCTCTGCGATCTGGTCTGGCTGCGCTTGTGCGTTCCTGATACTTTCTTTGCGACGCATCTTTCATTCCACCACAGGCTGGACGCGGAGGTCAAATTATTGTATTCCAAAGTGCAATGCCTACCATCGGCCTAGGCGCCCTCCACGATCAGCCCAAAGAGGTTGATTTATTTGATACTGACAAGGAGAAGATCCTGTTTAAACCTAGAGATAGGGCATGGAGAGATATCGGTGAAGAAAGTGCTATTGAAGGAGTCGGCATTAACATGGTTCTCGCACCAAGCAAATTCATTGACGTAGGTTCAATAGGTATGGTTTCTTGAATGATAGTAAAACAGCTATTAAACTTTGGTCAGGTGTGGTATCCTCGATAACGGGAGGTGAAATCTTTTTCCATCCCCGCTTCGACCCCGCCCGAGACGAGATGATGCTAAATTCTCAGCTACAACGGCTTATGTTGCGTATGCAAGGATACAACTGCGTCATGCGAATACGGTGCTCAACTAGTTATATTACATCACTCTTTCCTTTCGAACCTTGAGTTGACTTGCCTTCTATGCAGCCCTTCGAATATCGAACACTTACTACGGCAATTTTTACCAAAGCTCTCCAACTGACCTTGAATTTGGTGTCCTTGATGCAGACAAGGCTGTCTCACTCACCTTCGAACATTCCAGCAATTCATTGACCTCTAGAGACCTCGTCTTCCTACAAAGTGCGGTGCTATACACAACGCTTACCGGGCAACGGAGGGCACGGATATGCAACATCGCTTTGCAGGTGGTCGAGATGGCTGGAAACGTCTTTCAATATGCAGATCTCGATGCAACTGTATGCCATTTTGCTCGTGAAGGTTAGTTATTTATCTGTTGTGCATACCTTCCTGTTATGTGACTTTTGGCCTTAGCTGTGTTCTCCAGAACCAAGCAAAAGTTATCAAGTATTAGAGATGACCTCACGGAGAAATGCTCTGCTATTCTACTTGGTTATCGCAAGCAATGCGCTGCTGCAACGAGGCCGACTCAGGTAAGTTTTCCTCCGAGCTAAAGGTTTACGAATACTTAAGGAGTTCCGTAGCTGATAATTCCGGAGGCTTTCAGGTCCTTATCACCTTTCACACTCGCCTTGATGAAATCCAAACCACTCAAAGGTTCATTTCTTCCTTCTCATTGTCACCTGTAAGGTGCTGAAGCAATAAGCCTAGGTGTACATGTTTCTGCAGACGTACGGAATTACTTCGCTCATCGGTTGTCCTCCATGAGCGTCCGCACTTTGATACACCATCTGTATCCACAGCTGCTGGCCCTTCATGATTTAGAAGACGATGCTGCTTTGCCTAGCGAACTAGGTCGAGTATCTATACCTTCGAGCATGCGAAATTCCCACCATTTTATGGAAGCCAGTGGCATTTACTTGATCGGCACGTTGACACGGCTCCTTGAACAGAAATGCTGAGCCATACTAACGTCTTAACAGACAACGGGGAATTCATGATCTTTTGGATTGGATCGGCAGTGTCTTCACAGCTATTGAATGATCTATTTGGCGTAGACGATGTTATGGCTGTCGACCCACACATGGTGAGATGTCTAGAGATCAAATGATCGTCGAACTCACCGTCAGTTCCAGCATCAGCTACCTCAGTTAGAAACACGCCTCTCGACACAAGTAAGAAATATACTTACTCACCGGTATGTTCAAAGAGGCCACATATCGAAAATGTACATTGCCCGTCAGAACCTTGACGCAGCGGAAATCGAGTTTAGTGACCTGTTAATTGAAGATCAGAACAATGGCCAATTATCATATGTGGATTGTATGCTCTTCTTAAGTCTCACGCTGAATGCTTGGCTGATATTTCATTGCAGTTCTAACCGTGGTCCATCGACAGATATCTAATGTAGTGAGTAACCGTTGAACGGGAATTGGTGATCCCCTGACAATCTCACAGCTAGCAAACGGAGGTTCACTGTCGGGACCTGCCAGTCTTCGAGGTTCGCCTTGGTAGCTTCCAGAGCATCGAGATACATCACTTGATTGGGATATATAAGCGAGAGCACAAAGGCAAATGGACGAACATGGACACATCCTATGTTATGGACCACTCCAAACATGGCTTATTGTGGTGGTTACTGGCAACAGAGGCGACAGATCGTCGGTCGTGGTTGAAGACGGGCCGACTAGGGTATACCACCAATTAACGTAACGTACCACATGCCTCCACTTCCGAACATCGATCTCGTTCCTGGTCCACGAACACTGTCGAAAATGCCGTCTTGAATAAATATGACGCCCGAGCTCATAACAAGGCGCAGGTGATTGTGCGTGATGGATTTCATTCGTAGAAGCTGGTCACTTCTGCGATAGATTGAGGAGGCAGAACACCACGGATTTTCCAGAATGAGCCAGCGAAGAGCTAGCAAAGCACGTGAGGTCGTAGGAGACCGACCAACGAATTCAACGATCGATCAACCATTGCTCTCATAACATGGCGGTTGGTGGCAGGGATTTCTGTACAAGGCTATAACCAAAACCACTCGTTAATTTCACCTCCAAGTTCTTCATCTTCGAGACACAACTTCCTGAATATGTTAGTTCAGTGGTGTTATACTCTTGCTTAGATTGCCTTGAATATCATGATACTAGTTTCATTTTCCGTAGCCTAGATATGGCCTCATCTGACAGAGAATAATCGAGTACGAGAATATAGAATGAAAGAACGTAGATGTAAGATTAGGTCAAAGGAGTGTAGACAGCACAATGGAATAAAGGGAAAAAAAAAACTTATCCCAGACTAAACAAGAAATAGGGTATTGGTTGACTATTGATCATGTGTTGGCAGTTTTAGTGGATCGGCGTGAACCAAAGCGAAGTTTTCCGTCCTCCCCTCGGCCCCACGAAAAAATTCCACCCCCACCACCATCGTGAGAATTTGAACTCCCAGTCCGAGATCGGAAAGACCAAGTCGACGGTGAAACAGGGCGTATGGGTGGAGGCTCGTTATGGGGCGGCTCCAGATGATGATCACCATTGTGATGGTGATCCGTGGGATGATGGTGATGATGGTGGTGGTGTAAGTGAGGCATGCCCGAGGGGCCGACAGTATGCCTGCCATCGCAACACGCTCGAACATTCTCTAGTCCCTCAAAGCCGTCGTCGGACAAGGAATGGTTATGAAGCTCAAAATCTATAACTTCTCCGTGGTTTCGAAGGTCCACAAAAGATTTAGATGGGCTATAAGGACTGTCTGGGCCATTCCAGCGCAAGTACTCGGCAGCTGGGGTGCCAGAACGTTTCCCGACAGATCCTCTCCCAATAGAGACTTGAGATCGGCTACGTTGACCACGTGGGGTAGTGTTCCACGTCTCTACTTGTCTAACACTTCGACCACTGCGCTGACTCCGAGGACTGGATGTGGTACGGTGTCTGTGGTCATCATCTGTAAAATCTCCTACCGACGCTGGGCTCTGAGGGACTATTGTTGAATCTCCAGGTGAGGTGAGATTCATGTTATTTGGGCGAGACAATAGGTACTTCAAAGCCTGAAAAAGCAGATAAATAGCCGAACGAATCAAAAATGACAAACTAACGTTGAACCAGATATCGTGCCTTTCCTTGGTCGGCGCTGTAAATTTCATTTCTCTCTGTGGCGTTGACACGATAACACTGTACTGGTACAAGCCTGGTGGCATAGGGTTCGGATCTAAGACCGATCGAACACCGTCAACATATGCTGCGGTCAACGAAGTTAGCATGACACTTCAATACATGGATAATTCTGGGCGACCTACCGCTCTTGGCGCTGGACTCTGATACATTTGATGAACCAGGATCGGCGGAGCTCCAGTACAAGGTCCTAGTGTACGGGTGAACCCAGAAGAATCGTTTATGTCTTCTCTCTCCATGGCCCTTGCCAATGGCACGGCGAGTATACTTATACATGAACTCGCCAATCATAGTCTGAGTAATGGCATGGATGACGGCAGGGTCAGTCGCAGTGCCGTTTGCACGAGGTGTCACGTCCGCTGATTTGTTGGGAGTCACAGGCTCTGGCATGGGTGGAGAGCGGTAGGGATTGTGATCAGACGAAATCGATGAACGAGGGGAGGCTACACTCCGCTCAGATACGAGTGATGTCGAAGAGAACTGTCTCTTTTCCCTTTCCTTTGCATTGAAGGCCAACAAAGCACTTCCTGGCGAGGCCGAATGTTGTGCATACGTAGCTGCATTGGCCGCAGATCTGAAGCTGCTAGTGGATGGTGGCTGTCGCAGACCTGCCTGAGAGGGTGGCATACTGGAGCCAGATTGACGGAAGTTGTAAAGTCCTTTGGCGCCAGGCACCGACAACACTGCACCGAACGTTGGTGTTGTCGCGCGTTGGATGAGCTCCGCAGGCGGGGGAGAGGTTGGTCTCGGCGGGGGTAAATCATGCGACCCAGTCGAATTCATAGGGACCCTCCTCTCGGGTATAAATGCCGGTGGGGGCATGGCACTTGGGGGCGGGGGCAATCGTGGGGGAGGTGGTACTGCCATCATGGGTGGCTTCGACTTGTCGACTACGGTAAGCATTGTTCCAGTCGACGCCACGCGTGGGCGACTCGAGAATTCTTCGGCGTTAGAGATTGCTGATTCGATAGACTGTCTTCTGTCGGATGTCGATGTCCTGAGGACATTCGAGAGTGGCCCGGGTGCCGCTGGTTGTATCGGACCGGACCCATTTATGTGCGCTGATGAGGATGATCCAGTAGGTGTTAAAGGAGCAACGAATTGGAATTGATGGCTTGCCGTCGATCCGACGCGGTATAAGCTTGGTGACAACTGGGATGGCGAGGGTGGTGCGGAGGGCGGTGCAGGAACAAAGATAGGTGGGGGAGCGGGCTTCCATTCATCCGTCTGAATCGACATTTCCTTAACCTCAGACTTGGGGGTAGGCACCTCGATAATAATACGTTCTGGCTCTGGCTTGAAATCCGCCGAAACACCCATTTCTTCGTATTTCACAACGGGCAAGGGATTCACAGCGTAATAGGATGATGGACGGCTTCCATCTCGAACTGAAGATGTCGCAGAAGTTTGACCGCGATACTGAGACGAGACCTTGGAGGCTTTGATGCTCTCTCCATCGTCTTCGTCCTCTGATTCAGAGAAATCATTATCCGTCATGGTCATAACCGAATGGAAATCATCGCGAGATTCTGTGCCTGGCGTGGTCATCATGATGCTCCTGGCGTCCAGGTAATCATCCAAATCCGACTCGAGCTCTGTCTCTTCTGAATCTGCGCCCGTTTCCGTCTCGTCCCCTTCGTCTTCGTCCTCATCCTCGTCCTCCGCCAATTCACGTTCGGCCAAAAAGCTCCGCCCAGCAGTCTGCGTAACATTAGAGTTACCGCTCGACTTGCTCCGCGACATGTCATACTGCGTGATCGTAGTCCTTCGGATGCTCTTATCCGCACCAAGACCTGTGCCAAGGTCTCGTATCTCTGGCCTAACCAAGGTAGTCTGGGCACCAACGTCCACTTTCTCCAACTGAATGGTTTGCATCTCAGTTTGAACCATCAGAGGTGCACTAACAGGTTCAGGGTCAGTCCCAACACTCATCTCTGAATGTACAGGGTCAGGCTCTTCATGAACATGCTGAATGGCTATCTCCGACTTCTCGACAACCACGATGGACTCGTCCTCTGTCTGCATAGACCGATCGACTGCAGTAACAGGTGGGGGGGATACTGGTTCAGGCTCCCGCTCTAGCTCAGGACCAGCCTGGACACCCATCTCAACCGTAACGTGCACATCGGGCGCCGGGGCATCCTCGACCTTAACTTGAGGCTCTTCTTCCACCTGCTCAGTCTGGCACGCAAATTCAGTCGTCTCTACCTCCTTATGCCTGTCTGCATGTTCTTCAATCTCTTCCAGGGTAGCATCCTGTCCCTTTATCGGGGACCCAGATGAGTCCATTCCAAGCAGTTCCGCAGACAGCACGTCAGGCGCTGAATCTACCAATGAGGGAGGGCGAGCCTCCTTGTACGGCACACCACCTCTCGAGCGCCTGCCAGCGCCAACAGCACGGCCACGGCCACGCGCCGAACCACCAAGAACAGATTGGCGGAGGGGGCTGCCGGCGTAGGTAGAGCCGTTAGAAGGCACACGGCGAAGAACATTGGCGAATGCGGGGTCCATCCCTTCTACGCTTGTGCGGTTGGAGGGTGGCTCCAGCGGGGACGGGGACCGCGAAATGCGCTCACGCGGCTCATTTTCGTCCTCACCTTGTAGAAGCTCATCCCGCATGGCGGATTTGGACGATGTGAAGAGTTCCTCTTCGTCCTCTTCAGTTTGACTGAACCGAATCGGGATGGGTGGGACTGGAGGAGGTGTGCCGTCCAGATGGGATTGATCATCGTCATTAAACTCAGACGATGGGCTGTATGCTGCCATACCCAGCCTCTGGATAAGCGTGATTCCACCTCGGCCGCCCCTGCCTCCGCCAAATGCACTAGTCCCCCGCCCGCCAACCTTGAATGACGTGGTAGAGCGCACTTTCCCTGTCTTCCTCCCCTCCAGTGTGTCCTCATCGTCATACGAAGCGTCTTCCTCGTCTTCTTCATGCGAAATCCCAGCAAGCAGCCCGCCGGGTGATGCTTCCAGCCGATGTTTATATTCCATCCTAAGCTGCTTCTCTCTGTGTAACGTGCCCTTGAGGGTATTGATCTGCCTCTGTGCATGGGCCAATCTTTGTTGAAGTGCCTCTATCTCGTTGCTTGGGTGGTTTGCAGCAAGAAATGGCGGTCGCACGGGCGACACGTCGGGAGAGTCCGCATAATCTGAGCCAAATTCCTGGTCTGCAGTTCCATACATTGCTGATGAATCTACCTTCTTCCGATTTGTCGATACGCCACCAGTGAATATGTCTCCGTCCATCTCATCTCCACCGGCAGGTGTTACGAAACCTTTGGCACCCGTTCCATTAGGCGTATACGGAGACCCAAAACGCGGGAAACGCCTCCCAGCGCGGACGACCTCTGTTTTCAGAGTGTCGACGGCCTGCTGAAGATCGGACTTATCCCGTGCCAGGCCAGCAGCATGCTTACGCGCGTGAGCAATGTCGGTTTCGTGTTTAGCTTTCATTTCTTGGACTAGATTCTGCAAACGCTCAGATTCATTCTTGTGCTGATCGCCAGCATCGCGAGACGCAGCAAGAAGCTTGGTAAGACGCTTGTGCTCTGTTTCAAGCCGCTGTGCTGAAGCTTGGGAGTCGCCTAGCTGCGTTCGGAGTTCTTGGAGAGTGACTTCGAGATTCCAGTTTTCTTCTTTGTATTTGTCTGTTGCGAGGATATATAGTATGTGTAATTATAAGTTGGACATGACGCACCAGCGCTTTGTTCCTGTTCCCTGAGCGCGGTCCTGAGTGTCTCGACTGATTTCTCCAAGTCATCCTTTTCTTCTTTCATGTCCTGGATGGCCTTGTCGCGTTCCCCGAGAAGACTTTGCAAACGCCGGACCTCAGTGAGAAGGCCACTCCCGATTTCAAAAGCGAATTCTTAGAAGACATTTAGCTTACATAAAACACATTATGTATAAATGGAGGTGGGTATACATACCAACATCATCCGCTCTATGGGCCGCATTTTTGGCGCGCCTTGATTGGGCCGCCGAAGTGCCGGCGGAGTTCTTTGATCGCTCAGGCTCCTCGCGTGGTAGCTCGGCAAAGGCGACTGAGGGAGATGGGGCATTGCCATTGAGAAAACGCTGTAAAGTAGTGTTAGTTCGGTAGTATTTGAACGGTCATCTGATAAAGCCACGTACCTTTGAACTGCCAAAAGCACTGGAAAGCTGCGCATTCTCAGTATCCCACGAGACGAGGGTATCAGCAAGTTCACGATATCTCATGCGCGCTTGTTCGTCAATCTCGTCGTCTTCCGATTTTTCTGCTTCGATCTCCTGGAGTTGCTTGATCCGCTCTTCAAGCTCCATCTGCTGGGCTAGTACCCGCTGCCCTAGGGTTCCTGCCTGTTGGAGCTGCTTTTCCTTGCTATCAAGAAGGGTTTGTAGATGAAATTTCATATCGCCTGCAGAAGAGAAAGGAATGGTGTTGTGTGCTGAAAAGTCAGGCATGTGTGGCAATACGGGTATACCGTCCGACGACGACGCCATGGCAGGCGAAAACCAAAGCTCTCTGCTCAAACCTGAATTATCGCACGAGACCGAACCGAACAACTCGTTCTTCAACTCCAACTTCACACGGTCACGCATTCTCCTTGTGGCAACCATGTGCTTTCAACGCCTCAACCAGTCTCACCTCGTCCCCCCTACCGTCTACTCAATGTTTTGATCCGAAATAATCGTGAACATGTAGGCATCAAGAGAGGACCAGAACGGGCTGAGCGTTGATCACGGATGTCACCGTTTCGGTTCGCTTTCTGTTCTGTTGTTCTGTTCCTGTATCTCTAATACATATGTTGTGCATATGCATCGGTGACAACGAATATATTCTTTCAGATGATGGGTTTCGAAGATCCCAAGCCTATTCCCACTCAGATGAATCTAGGTTCACGTTCTCCATGGCCAGCGCTTGATTAACTACTAGTGTCTTTGTGGTCAGAAGACGTCAAGATATTCAACTACATGTGTTGCCGTCAATCAGCTTATGCTGCTTCTCTCTGTCCCCAATAATTTCTATATCTGCTCCTGGTCTGCTTCCCGGTCATCTCCAGGCTAGTATCTATCACCTGGCGCCCCAAATACTCCAAAATATGGATAACCTGATCTCGCAATACCAGTGCGCCGTCTGGAAGTGCATTGGAATTCTACTCTATTCGGAGATGATTATAGCCATCATCTATATGCACACCCTTTCTTGCCCAACGTGTTTGACATGCTCCCTCCCACAAGCAGATGGGTCAGATGGCATGCTTCGCTATCAGTCTGCTAGATTGCAGCACAGATTACGTTACCCACATACAGTGTGGTATTCTCCCCGCAGAAATATTCACCTGTCCCTTATCTGGTTTTTGTAGTGTAAGCCAGATGGAAATAATCCACTGGACTCTCTCTGACGTATCTTCCCCACCAACCGGTCCATACAATGTTCTCCAGTGCCCTTCGTTCCATCTTGGTTGCGCTAATTGCCTCAGCTGTTCTTACTGTTTCAGCAGCCCCAGGACTTTCCCTGAAAGTCGCTGGTAGGTAGTCATCTTGGCGCGTTGCTCAGTGCACTGCTAAAACAGCCAGCCCCTGACGCTGTTACCAATGTCGAAAACTTCGAGGTCATCGTCACCGTCACCAATACTGGCGCGGAGACCCTCAAGATCCTCAATGACCCTCTCGTCCCGCTCTCGAAGCTCCCGGCGGAAACCTTCGCCATCAGCGGCGCCAGAGGCAATACTCCTACATTCACTGGCATCAGGGCAAAATACGGCCTATCAGCTGCCATCAACGCAGGCGCCTTCACCATTCTCACCCCAGGCCAATCCGTCAGCATTGAGCACGATTGTATGCACCCTTCTTATCGCTTTGCATGGTCTCCAGCTAATCGTTGAATTAGTATCGAAGGCATATAATTTCACTTCGACTGGGGAAGGAGCATATACGGTCGAGACCCGCAACCTATTCTACATTGTTGACACAAACAGCAGCGCTATCCCCCTCTATGCCAACGCAGCAAATGCACACACCACCATGCTCTTCGGAAATCTTGCCGTTGCACAACCTGTCGTCAGCAGGCGTGCGATATATAGAAGTTGCTCCAGGTCGCAGCAGTCGCAGCTCGCCCCTGCCGCTTCACAAGCGCAGTCATACGCGGGAAGTGCCTACTCGTGCGTAGCTCTACTAAAGCCGATATTGAAACCTCAATTTTGCATAGGTACGCCTCAGGCCTCACTTCGGGCACTCAGCGCTACAACACCTGGTTTGGATCGTATACCTCTTCCCGTTACAATAGCATCCTTTCCCACTACAGCAACCTCAACGGCAACACTTACTCGTCGTACACGTATGACTGCAGTTGCACTGATCCGGGCACATATGCATATGTTACCCCCACCATGTGAGTTGGCACATGCCAATCTTCTGTGCTGGACGGCCCTACTGATAAATCTTCTTTGAGTTTCGGTGTAGTAACTCTCTGCGGTGCATTTTGGCAAGCTCCTACCGCAGGCATCAACTCCCAGGTAAATACTATCGGAACGGATTCGAAATCCAACTAAATCCTGTTCCCGGCAAGGGCGGCACCCTTATCCACGAATCTTCTCACTTCACTGCTAACGGTGGTACGCAAGACTACGTTTATGGACAGTCCGCATGCCAGCAGCTCGCTCTCAGCAACCCCGATCAGGCCATCATGAATGCCGATTCGCATGAATACTTTGCTGAAAATAACCCAGCGTTATCTTAAGTTAAATATAAGTAAGCCAAATGTAAACTATCCCTCGCCCGCGTGGTCCGCATCAAATCGTTGCTATGTGACTTCGACGTTCTGATTGTGCTGTGGAATTCCAAAATGCCCGTACATATTCATTGGGCCCGAAAACGCCGAAGAACGGCAACCTCCGGATCCGCAAGCAGATGTTTACTTACTGTATTTGGGCCATCCATCCCGACACGCCAACTAGCATGACTCGGAGATCTATATGCATGAGACTCTGCTAGCATCATGATGTAAGTGCATCATCATGATCATGGCCTCACTGTTCAACGCGTACCGCACACAGGCTTTTTTTCCTATATTATGTTAACAACATAAACTGATACATCGAGATAACTTATGTGACTGGGGAATCGTCAGCTAAACCTGCGAAAGTCACCAGGTTCGCGGCCCAAAGCCTTCACTCTGCGGCCTACTTCCTCAGCTTCCTGGTCTTACACGTTCTGATTCTAGGACACCTGTTACCTATCCACATCTCAGATGCTTGAACCTGAGAACCCTTTGCACTACTTACGTTTTCTGACCAGAGAATAGAGCCACCAGGTCTGCATCTGGGGTGCGTCCGAATTCTGTCCACCGTGAAGTTACGTATGGTTGCCTTCTACGGGCCTGCCCCTGCCTTCTTTGAATTTTCTCAAAGACGCCTGAATTCTTCTCACACGTAGATGGGTCAGATGCTATCCATGTCTTCGCTGTTGAGTTATCAGAATACCACTGAAGGGTGACCCGCATTACTACACATCCGCAATGCCTCCTCTCAGAAGTTCTTCACTGTGCCGTTCGCCTGTTCTCATCTACCGATAACTCAGGCTCACATCCAGTTCTCTTCCTATAAAGTCAGCAGGACATCATGCACCGTTCTCTCGTGTTCCATCGCCTTCCTTAACCAGCCTATACCATGTTCTCTGGTGCATTTCGCTCCATCTTGATCGCTCTAGTCGCCTCGGCTGTCGCTGTCTCAGCGGCGCCAGGACTTTCCCTGAATGTCGCTGGTAGGGAGTCATCTTGACATCGTACTCAACGAACTGCTCACCCCGCCGTAGGCCCTGACACTGTCACCGATGTCGAAAACCTCAAGGTCGTCGCCACCATCACCAATACCGGTACTGAGACACTGAAGATTCTCAATGACCCCCTCAGCCCGCTCTCGAAGCTCCCAGCGGAAACCTTCGCCATCAGCGATGCCAGTGGCAATCCTCCCATTTTCACCGGCATCAGGGCAAAATACGTCCTATCAGCTGCCATCAGTGCTGGACAGGATGCTCTCACGGTTCTCACTCCAGGCCAATCTGTCAACGTTGAACACGATTGTATTCATATTTTAAATGCTTTAAATAACCACCAACTCATTCTTATCTTAGTGTCAGAAGCATACAACTTTACTTTGACAGGTGAAGGGACATATACGTTCAAGGCCCGTAACCTTTTCTACATCGTCGATGCAAATAAGAAGGCCACCCCCTTCTATGCCAACGTTGAGGGTGCACACACCGCCAAGCTCCTCGGAAAACTCGCCGCTGCGCGCCCTGCCGTTAGCAGGCGAGCAGTATACAAAGGCTGTTCTGCACTGCAACAGTCGCAGCTTGCAGCTGCCGCTTCCGCAGCGCAGTCATATGCATCTAGCTCTTACTCGTATGTAGCTCTGCCGAAGCCATTACTGAAACTCATTTTGGATAGGTATGCCTCAGGCCTCACTTCGGGCACTCCTCGCTCTACCGCCTGGTTCGGAGCGTACAACGCTACCCGCTACAAGACCTTCTCTTCTCACTACAGCAAAATCAACAGCAACACTTTCTCGTCGTACACCTATGACTGCACTTGCACAGACGCGGGCACATTTGCATACGTTAACCCAGGAGTGTGAGCCAGTACATCTCGATCTTAGCTCGACAGTCCTACTGATAAATCCCCATTTAGCTTCGGTTATGTGACTCTTTGCGGTGCATTTTGGCCAGCCCCCAACACAGGGACTGACTCCAAGGTAAATGTCATTATCCAGATGCTCCGTCATCCGACTAAATACTGTTCCCAATAAGGGCGGTACCATTATCCACGAATCTTCTCACTTCACTGCTAATGGCGGCACGCGAGATTTTACATATGGCCAGTCCGCATGCCGGCAGCTCGCTATCAAAATTCCTGATCAGGCCGTCATGAACGCCGATTCGCATGAGTATTTTGCTGAGAATACCCCGGCATTAGCTTGAGTTATAGTTGTGCCCTACATGCATGTATACAAGGTATCTCTTGGTCTGAACGTTGCACGTCAAGTTTGATAGGTGACTTCGTAATTTACGATGCTTTTACTGAGTATTACATCCCGCACACAAACGACAGAAACCGGGTCTATCGTGCGATTATAGGTAGAGTAATCGGATCCTCAAGCCGTTCAACGACCTGTAACACCGTCAGTACAAACGTAACTCTGGTATGTTCCTGCATGGCTCCACCTTCGTAACCGTTATGCCATAGCTCCAATCACTTCGACGTGAACCGAACGATTTTGGTGAGTCGAGCTCATACAATGAATCCTCCATAGCCTGCGCGTAGATTACTTACATGCAATATCATGGATACAAGTACACTTACTTGATTGTGGATGAAAATAGCGGTCTATAGTAGCAACGTCAGTGCCCCATGACGAATGGATGCATCGTGAATCTTACAGGTTCGTTAGAAGTAAAGGCAGTATTGCGCTGTCCCGACACAATTTCTTTCAGAGATGCACGAGCGTTTAACGTTGATAACAGGCAGTTTGTGTAGAGCTTAGAAAGCGCTAGATCCCATATGAAATTGCTGGGGAACTATTGTCAGGTCTTAACAATATTAGAGGAATTTGAATATTCACGAACAGGGCTGTGCGCTAGAAAAGAAGTGCAAAGATAATGAGTATGGCGCATTAGTGGCTTCCATGGTGACTCACTTCGAGCGCTAAAAGCATAAGCAATGGGTGAGTTAGTAATATAATGAGAGAAAACTAGGATTTACACATGAAGAATACAACATCTCCGATGGCGAAAAAAGCACTGCCCATTCAAAGGTAGATTAATCGGGAGGGCCGGTCAGATACGACGGTATACTAACGTCAGCATCCCAGTCTGGACTGTTACTAGAACCGAGGTCATCAACTTAAATTTACTGTAAGCAACGCGTGAAATCGAACTTTGGATTAATTTGGAGATAACATCATCGGTAGAAGGGAAACCGGTCCGTCGTCTGGACTGTCGATGACAAAAATGAGTGAGATTCATTGATCGCGTGTGGGGGACGTACTAAGCTTATTACGAGGGAAACGGTGATCACGACGTCAGCGACGCATGATGATAAAAACCACACTAGGGCTGAAGTGTGGAGTTCCGGTTTCTGTATGAGGAGCTTGAGCTTTATGATCAGGACTCCAGTCCAGGTGCCTCCAGCTGCATAGCATACATAGTCGTCAGTCACTGTCCATGTATTTACTTGGGAGAAATCATCCGCACCCAAAGAAACCACAGAAAGTAGAACGATGAGCATCGGGATCCAACTACTTTTTGTTAGCATTCGGATCTTCCATGCCAAAAATATTTGAATCGGGGTAGACACTGCGACCTGTGAGAGATATCATTAGCGATTGACCTATTCATTTCAACAATAACTTACGATAACAAGAGGTTCTTGGGATACATGTTAATCAGGAAGATCCTTAACAAGATAGGTGCTCTCACCAGAAGCAAAAACTTTCCGTTCAATCATTAGTTCTCAATATATCTGGGGCCGTGAAATGCACATACGTGTAGGAAACACTGTTGTGGCGGCAGGAAGGCCTAAACCACCGCAACGTTAGATATAATAATTTCTCTAAGCAATCCAGCATATACCAAAGCGTAGTATCAAGGGTTCGTATATTATGAAAATATCAAAACCAGTGTTGGCGGTTTCTATGATGAGAAGATATAAGACCTAGTTGTTTTCAGCACAGATCGACAATCATAGGGTTATGGCGGCAACTGACAAGATACTTGATCCAAATAGCATCTCTAGACGGCAATAACTTGAAGAGATGATGTACACGGCACCAAGGCTCACATACCTTTTATATGTCTGATAGTATGTACACGCCTAATCATATTCCAGCCTGAATTTTCAAATGCCCACGCGCATCGATTTATTGCACTGACCTGAACTATCATGACCTGAATTACCGAGATCAAGGTTAACAAGAAGAGGATAGTGATCGGGAATTTCACGACGTACCCCATACAGTATCATGTTCATGAATACGCCAATAAGCATAGGACCGAACCTGCAATGTCCTTCAGTACCCAAAGTGGCATTCCTTGCTTCGGAAATTCAATACGCACAAAAGTTGAACATTTGGCGTGGCCATGGCGACTTCGGTTTGGAATATGAGCCCAGTGAGAATGGATTATAAGGAGGTTCTTATCCGTAAAGTGTGACTTAATAACTTCAATTTGCGGTCCACATAAGCGCCCATTTTAAATTTTATGAACGTTGACATTTTGAATGACTACTGTCGTGGGAAATGTTTAATAACGCTTAAATTTAGATTCAACTTGCCCACTAATACCGTAGGGACTCTTATTACCTAGTGATATACTATCGTTACACTAATACGTACTATATCTAATGTTGAGTGTGCGCAGGTTAGCGTGTACTGTAACAGTTTCAAAAACTGTCTCAAAGCCGTCTTTTAATTTCTCTTATCACAAGTTGCAGCATTGGTCGCGATGGGGTCGTGATTTCCCAGCCGATTGTAGATAACGAACGTCCTTTGTGCTAATAATTAATTATTGGTATCCATGGAAGTTTAATTTCCTGTCCTTTACGACAGATCTAATGGCGGAGATTCAATAAACTAAACGAACATGCTGCACGACACACTGACTCGGATGGGACAAGGACATGTCTTCACTTCAGGAAATTGTAGCACGAAGGTGATCGACATACAGTCGACACTCCCATAAACTATACCCCCTCGGGCAACCAAAGCTATGGGTTATTAGGGTGTATGGGATTAGAGGGTTGTTCTTAAAAAATAAAAAAACATCGGAAAAAAATCGGAAAAAAAAAAAAACTCTAGAAGGGTGGTTCATTGGTACCGTATACACAGTAATAAAGGTCAGAGATGAGATCAATGGAAGAAGAAGGATAGTGCTTTTCTTTTCATGGATTTAGCTTGATTTAAATAGAGTTGATACTTGAATGATCCCAAAATTGTCTCCAGCTTTCAAGCAATAGGTTAATCTAACTTAACTCATCAATACATCTATTGAGATAGTCTCCTGGAGACAGACCAAACAAAAGGAGTGGCTTGCAGCACTTCGCAAACAGTTAGGATGAGTTTGCACAGAGTCATCGGAGTCAGCATCACATTCCGATTGATGTACATCATATCAATATGATGACTGGTATATATCTTCATCTGTTAACTTGTCCATGGTCTGGCATTCACCTTCAGTGTTGAGTAGGGCCTCAATATTCAATGCTCATCCAGTTCATGGCCTGGAGTGCACCTGTGGACTCACAAACATCGAAAGCATCCACAACCAGCTTTTCAGCATATCATCTGCCAATAGGGACACTTTCTACAATTATTTGCAGTGGCCAAATGTTTTCTGCTAAACTGTTTCAACTTGAACAAGCAGCAGAGGCAGATATTATGGCTTGTTGGTTCCCAATACCAATGTAATATATTACACTCAAATGCTTGAAATATGTAGCTAAAACCTATGGGTTTTTTCTGCAGAGGAGTATGGGGTATTGGGTATTGGAGGTTTAATATTTATGAGTTTTTCAGTCAGAACACCTGTGAACCAAGTCAGGAGTCTGAAAAAGTCATGGGGTTTTAGAGGTTATGGGTTACCTGAGTACGTATCCCAGTGGTTTAGGGGAGTGCCGACTGTACTCGTCGTGCGGCCTTGGCAATGGTGACTCTAGTGTAATGCTGATTTTTCAGTGGCTCACTCCCGGGCCGGTCCGACTTAAATTGAGCTCAGCTGGCAGTGGCGATTCTGTGACTAGTAATGCATGTAGTAGTAATGGCCGCTCTCAACTCCAATTTTGACTCCCATGGCCAGTCCCCTAAATCATCCCGGGTGTCTGAATCCATTGGTCTGGGAGTGGGTCGCATTGTCGCGCTTATTGAAACAGAGATGGAAAACCAACAACTCGGATTACGGTTGCACGATCACGTCACAGTCAGCTCATGAACAATATTGCTTTGCATACGCTTCGCTGGCAGCTTATGTACGCTGCAGTACACATCAAAACAGAGCTAGAAGATGCGAG